>JBBPKO010000301.1:0-31442 GCA_038089295.1 Xerocomus amazonicus
TGACCACCCTGCTGCCACATGTCCTACTGAACTGAAGGCCAGTCTACCTGGTGACTTCTCTGGTGACTCACAAGATGCACTACACTGGGGAATGGCTATGATGGCCTTCTTCACATTGAACCCAGATGTTTATGATACAAATAGAAAGAAGATGCTTGTAGCATTGAGCAAAATGACCAAAGGCCAAGGACAGGCCTTTGTAGAAAAATGGTACCGCCAGCTTGGCGATGCAGCATTCCCTGCTGAGCAGAAGATGTATGAGAATATGATGGATGACTTCCACAAGATGTTCTATCCATTCAATTATAAATACATGACCTGAAGAAAAATGCAGGATACACTATAAAACCTCCGAGAGAAGGATGGTTTTCAAAACTATATTGCCGACTTCCAGTTGCATGCTGCATGGTCAGGAATAACTGACCAGAATACCCTTATTGATGCCTTCACCAGAGGATTAGATCCCCAACTCTCCCAGATGATCCTTTCTTCTGCCACAGTTCCAGATACCCTTGAAGGATGGGTGACTGATGCCTCTAAATTTCATGCTCAACAATAACGCATCGCTGACCTTCATTATGGAGGAACTTTGGCAGCTCACCAAAGAGATCCAAATGCGATGGAAGTTGATGCCATCACCCTTTCCCCAACAAACCACACAAAGCACATCCACGAGAATTGCTGCTTCATCTGCCACAAAGTTGGTTGTTGGACAGGAAAACATTGAGGCGAAACGAGGAACCCTATTCCCTGCTCTCCATTCTGTCCTGCCACTAGAGGACCTTCCTCTTCACACTCCCAAGTTCCTCAATCTACCTTTTCTCATCCTTTGCCTACCCCTCTGGTCCAGACCCACTCGAATATATGAATGGCAACTACTGAACTCACTGACTACATCTTCTCTCTCATCGAAAAAGGGAATACCCCGGTAAACATCTGAATGACCTTAAAGGCTATGTATGAAGGAGAACAAGAGGGCCCCCAAGCAATGGATATAGCCTGGGTCACAGTCCAGGGTTTTTAAACAGGAGAAAAGATCAGTCGATGTCTTCCCCTCCTCTCTCGAAAGTAGCAGCAGCAATGTACACTAGCACAAATGAAGAGAATGCTATGAGAATCCCCCTTTCTCTCTCCACTGCTGCAAAGAAAGTTGACCTCCTCGCCCTAGTGGATAGTGGCACTTCTGGAAATTTCATCAATGAGAAATATGCTCGATGGCTTAACCTCTCACTTCTACCTCTCCTCCCCCGTCTTTGTATTAACAATGTAGATGGAACCAAGAACAGAGGAGGGAGTATCTGTTGGAAAGCCCGAATTCATTTGACATTCCAAGACATCACCTGGGTGGAAGAACTTCTCGTCACAAATATCGGAAAGGAATAGATTATTCTAGGATTTCCCTGGTTGTAACAAATGAATCCTACCATTGACTGGGGAATGAATATGATTCATTTACCACCCCTGATCTCCAAAGAAACTGACAATCCTCCATTGACACTTCAATTCCTTTCCGCCTCTCCAAATGCCAAAATAACCCGTCAACTTGCCTGTCGAGAACGGTTAAAGAAAAGGGGAGATGAAATGATTGCCAAAACCACCATCACCATAGAGCTCGCTTAGAAGAGCAACAAGGCAGAACAAACCCTCCCTCCATTCATAGCTGACTATCAGGATATCTTCTCTGAACCAATGGAAGGGGCGTTACCCCCATCTCATCCATTTGACCACTCCATAACTCTTTCCCCCAAGTTTGTCCCACGGGTAGTGAAAACCTATCAACTTAATCCCTAAGAGATGAGCACATGTCGAAGTTTTCTTGATGACAATCTCCGCACAGGTCGTATCGTCCCATTGAAATCACCACAAGCATTCCCCTTCTTCTTCATTCCTAAGAAGACCAGTGATTTATGACTGTGTCAAGACTATCGCTACTTGAATGAACATACCATCAAGAATGCTTACCCTCTCCCTCTCATCCCTGACCTCATCGATAAACTGTGGGGATCGCGGATTTTTACAAAAATGGACATTCAGTGGGGGTACAACAATGTACTGATCAGGCTGGAAGATTGCTGGAAGGCTGCATTCATTACCCCCTTTGGCCTATTTGAACCAACCGTCATGTTTTTTGGGCTTTGCAATTCCCCTGCCACCTTCCAAGCATTAATGAATCACCTCTTCAGCAACTATCTCACACAAGGATGGCTCGTCATTTATATGGACGACATCCTCATCCACTCCACTGAAGTGGAAATTCACCACCTCCATACCTGCCTCATCCTTGACCAACTACAGGAACATTCTCTCTTCCTCAAATTGTCGAAATGTATCTTCAACACTTCGACAGTTGAATATTTGGGGTTAGTCATCATGTATAACAAGGTGGGGATGGACCCGGTCAAGATTTCTGCTATCATGAGCTGGTCTCCTCTAACAACGGTGAAGGGAGTCTGATCATTTCTGGGATTTTGCAACTTCTATTGGAAGTTTATCCCCAGTTTCTCTCATCTTGCCACTCCCCTCTACTTCCTCACTCAGGTCTCTCATCCCTGGTCTTGGACCCCACAATGTCAACAGGCCTTCGATGCATTGAAACATCTGTTCACCACTTCCCTGGTTCTTCTCTTGCCTGACCTCACTGCCCCTTTCTTCGTTATGACTGACGCTTCCCTCCTCACCACTGGGGGGTTCTCATGCAAAAGGATGTCAATGGAGATCTTCACCCCTGTGCTTACCTCTCCCACACACTCTCCCCTGCTGAATGGAATTATGACATATATGACTGGGAACTCCTCGCTATAATCCATACCCTTGCCGAATGGAAACACTATCTACGAGGGACAGGTCTTCCAGTCATGGTATACACCGACTACAAGAATCTTGCCTACTTCAAACAGCCTCACTGACTCTCCCATCAGCAGGCTCACTGGATGTTGTTCTTACAAGATTTTGATCTCCGTTTTTCTGTTCAACCAGAGTCTGTGATGGGACCTGCCAATGCCCTCTCCTGTTCCTCCTCCTCTGATACCTCTGCTGACAATGCTGATGTCACTCTCCTCCCTTCTACTCTTTTTATCGACCTCATCGACATTACCCTTCATGACAAAATCGCTCTTTCCACTCCTTCTGACCCTCTGGTCCTCTCCACTCTCAACCGCATGCATGAAGGCTCCCCTCTTTTCCCTCGCTCCTCTTTTCTTGATTGGACCTTTCGTGAGGGGCTTCTCTACTACCGTTCTTGTCTTTATATCCCCTCTTCTTCCTGACATGCTCTTGTCTCCTCTGTTTATTTGTCTCCAGTGGGCAGTCATGGAGGACAGTTCCACACTCTTGCCCTTCTCTAATGTGACTATTGGTGGCCTGGCATATCGACCTTCATTTGTGCCTTTGTCTCTGGCTGTCCTCTTTGCCAGTCCTCGAAGCCGATCATCTCACCAATCCTCCCTCTTTCCCCTCTCTCCTCCTCCATGACCTGTCTTTTCCAGCAACTCTCCATTGATCTCATCACTGGCCTTCCCCCTGTGGGCTCCCTTGATGCTGTCATGGTTGTGGTCGACCATGGGCTTACTAAGGGGGTACTTTTCCTCCTATGCTCAAAGGCAATCGACACTGCTGGAGTCACTAACCTCTTTTTCCACCATGTCTTCCCTCACTTCGGCCTTCATGACTGACTCATATTGGATTGTGGTCCACAATTCACCTCTGCCTTCCCATGAGAGTTAGCCTGTCTACTCCAATATGATGTCACACTATCGTCCACCTACCACCCTCAGACTGATGGAGAAACTGAATGTGTCAACCAAGAATTAGAGATGTACTTACACCTCTTTTGCAGCAATGAACCAATGACTTGGCCTGACCTCCTCCCCTTTGCCCAATTCCACCATAATTCATCTGTCCACTCTTCCACAAAATGCTCCCCCTTTTCTCTCATTCTGGGATATGAACTCCATGCATACCCCGTTCTCAGGCAAACATTTCTCCCTGCGCTGACTGACCGAATGAACAACTTAGATAAAGTCTGTCGAGAAGCCTCCACCACCCATGAACTCTCTCAACAGTTGATGCATGCACAAATCTGCAGCAAGTTCCACCCCTGGAAAGTGGGAGATAAGGTATGGCTAAAGGCCACCAATCTCCACTGCAGCACCCCGTGGAAAAAGCTCAACCCCCTTTGAGAAGGACCCTTCATTATCACCCAGGTACTATCTCCTGTGGCATATCAGTTAAAACTTCCTCTGACATGGAAGGTTCATGATGTCTTCCATGCTTCCCTTCTTTCCACCTTCCATAGCACCACTGAATTCAGAACTCCGATGCTTCGCCCACCGGCAGAGATTATCAATGAAGAAGAGCAATGGGAGATAGAATACATCTTACGGCACAAAGGAGAAAAGAACCGATGAAGGTACCTGATCAAATGGAAGGGGTATTCCCATGTGGAAAATACATGGGAACTGGAGAAGAATTTATCTGGCGCATGGGCCACCCTCCTTGCTTATAAGTGGCGTCATTCACTCTGATCATGGTAATCCTCTTTCCATAACCATGCCTGCCCTCTGCAATAACTTCACCAAGTCTGACTCCTCCACCACCCTTCCCATCCCCAATAATTTCCCTATCCACTCCAACTGTCATCCCTGATTCCCTCATTGTCTATTATATGCCACCATCCTTCAGAGTGCCCCTCTTCTCTTCGAAATCACAAATCATCTGCTCGTCACTGACTTCCTCATAGAGGGGTGTATGCTTTATCTTATGTACTCTATCCTTCGTCTCCTGCTGAACAATGTTACCCTCCGAGATCGACCTTTCGTCCTCACTGCCAAAGGCAGCATTTGCATCGCTCAAGCACAGATCCAGACCTTGGACCTGCTTTATTGTCTCTAGTTGGGAGACATCATAGATACCCTACTGTATGAACCCATTTCACAGATCATGTTGCCCCTCATTAGGACCCTTCACTCGCATGCTCTCGCCACCTATCTCACCAATGGGGGAACCCTTCGAACTCCCTCTTGATCTGCCTCTCCCAGCCCCCCTCCATTATATCGGCCAATGCCTACCCTATCCATGCCTTCCACTCCACCTACCTCTTCGGACAGTTCCCTCCCAGGTCTTCTTCCTATCCCTGAAGAAACACCATCACCACCTCCACGTTGTCCATCCTCATCCATCTCCCTTCCTCGTTGTTACGCTTCGAGTACCTTGTTGATGTTTAAGTCAAAAGGTACTACTCAAGGCTTTGAGGCGAAGTCTCTTAGCGATGAGGACAAATCTAGAAACTACGTGGTATTGCGTAGAACTAGCTTACCGCTACTGGTACATGGCACTATGTATATATACTACTCCCCGTGGTGCATAGACCACCCTGACTAAGCGCTATCATAACAATCTATGGGGGTATGATTAGGATCAGCTAGGGAGTGGGGCGATAGTAATCATGTGGGGATCGGATAAGGAACACAAGGCAGGATAACGATCACTGCCTAGAAGGGAAATAGTGTCCATCGATAAGACGAGATCTGATCAGATAAGAAAGATAAGGGCACTCATAGGAAAAATGTGAAGTAAAGTAAGAAAAACGTAACAAAAGCCCCAGCTTTAGATATCAGTCACTGACTGATACTTTATACTCTCACCCTAGTATTGGCCTTTCATGGCCCATGCTTCGTCCCATTCATCGTGGTCTTCCACTGGAAGAGGTGTGGGTTCGTAGAGATCCTCATCTTCCTCCTTCGCCCTGTAGTCTGGAGGAGAGCAGGGAGCCCACCCGTGTGCATGTCTGCAGGTGGTGCAAATCTCCAAGGGACAATTTTCCTTGGCATGACCGGGAGCGACCTGCTGACAGACTGGACAGGAATAAATGGGGCAGTGGATCCCCAAGTGCGTGTCATACTCTCCACAATGAACACAATAGGATTCTCATGTTGTCGGGGTGTCCATGTCAATAGGGTCAGCCCGGGTTCCTTCCTGATGTAAGAATGTTCATTGATGGATAGGAGAAGTGGATAACCCAAATGACAAGGTGATTGTCTTCCGTCGAGGTCAACGACGAGGGGCAGGTGTGGGAGTTTGACGAGTGTCTGGCAACATAGGAGGAGGGACAAGAGGTGGCAGTGAAGGAGAAGAAGTAGGAGGGGATGAAGGGGGAGATTTAGTGATCGATCGATGTGGTAACGGAGCAGGAGATGGAGCGGGAGAACAGGTAGACTGAGTACATGGTAAGACTGGATCATCGTCTTGTGTCAGATAGAGGTGCAAGGCTCCTGGGTGGAGAGTTCAGAGAAGGGGAGAGAAAATGGGTGTAACTAACTGATAGGGGAGTGTGTTAACAACATCCCTGAAGCATAAAAGAAAGAGAAGGTCTAAGGTTTGGATGTGCGCCTGCGCAATGCAGATACTTCCCTCCGCTGCTAGAGCAGGGGGACGGTCTTGGGGAGTGAGTTGGTGCATAACGAGGTGGAGAGTTGAATATGTGAGGTAGAGATTGCAAGCTTCTAACATTGCTTCGTCGGCCAATGGGTGGTTAACGACAGACATCATGAGAACGGCGTCCTGGAGGATGGCACCAAAAAGGAGACGACGTGGGAAGGTTGGGAGAAGGTTGGCATGGAGAGGAATAGAGTCGGGGAGAACGGGGGCAGTAGTTGATTCGGTAGACATTATAGCGGAAAGATGGCAGATAGCTGGCATGCTGGGGGTTCCTCAGAGACGACAGGACTCCTTATATTCTTGCAGGATGGTCCGTGCACTGGCTAAATTGTCTTCCGGCTCCCAGGTATTTTCGGCATGGGAATACCCTTTCCATTTGACCAAATACTGCCGTTGCTTCTTTTCCCCTTTGTGTTGTAAGATACACTCTACCTCCCATTGTTCTTTGTCATCGATAATTTCCGGTGGAGGATGGAGTGTCGGAGTTCCAAATTCGGAGGTAGTATGGAAGGGAGAGAGGAGAGAAGCATGGAAGACATCGTGAATCTTCCAGGTCGGAGGAAGCTTTAGCTGATATGCCACAGGAGAGATTACCTGAGTGATCGTAAAGGGGCCTTCCCTCAGCCGGTTTAATTTCTTCCATGGCGTGCTTCGGCAGAGATTAGATGCCTTTAGCCATACCTTCTCTTTTATTTTCCACGGGCGGAACTTGCTGCAGATTCTCGCCTTCATTAGTTGTTGCGATAGCTCATGTGTAGCAGACGCTTCTAATCGTGCCTTGCTCAATGTGTTCATTTGATCAGTCAATGCTGGGATGAATGTTTTCCCCAGAGCTGGATATGCCTGTGGGTCATATCCCAAGATAAGAGAGAAGGGGGAGCATTTGGTGGATGAGTGTATGGAGGAATTGTGATGGAACTGAGCTAAGGGAAGGAATTCTGGCCAGGAGGTGGGTTTGTTACTACAGAAGAGACAGAGATATATTTCCAATTCCTGATTGACGCGTTCCGTTTCTCCATCTGTTTGAGGATGATAGGCTGAAGACAGTGCAATGTCATAGTGTAGGAGGTGGGCTAGTTCACGAGCGAAGGTGGAGGCGAATTGTGGACCCTGGTCCAAGATAAGTCGATCATGTAAGCCGAAGTAGGGGAAGACATGTTGGAAAAAGAGAGTAGCTGTCCTGGCAGCATTGATTGATTTGGAGCAAGGGATGAAAATTACCCCCTTTGTAAGCCCATGGTCGACCACGACCATGATAGAATCGAGCAGACTGACGGGGGGAAGGCCAGAGATGAAATCGACAGACAGCTGTTGGAAGGGGCGAGTCGCAGAGGAGGAGAGAGGAGAAAGGGGAGGGACGATAGAGGAGGAAAGCGGTTTAGACGACTGGCAGGCGGAGCAGCCAGCGACAAAAGAACAGACAAAGGTCGACATACCCAGCCACCAGTAGTCACATTGGAGAAGAGCAAGAGTACGGAACTGGCCGCCATGGCCACCAGTGGGGGAGGTGTGGACAGAGGAAACGAGAGAGCGACGCGAAGAAGGAGAGATGTAAAGATGGGAGTGATAGTAAAGCAAGCCATCCATAAAGGACCAATCAAGGTGAGAGGAGTGAGGGAAAAGAGGGGAGCCCTCATGCATGCATTCAAGAGTGGAGAGGACCAACGGGTCAGAAGGGGTGGAGAGATGAATCTTATCGTGAAGGGCAACATCGATGAGATTAATGAAAAGATTGGGCAGGAGAAGGACAATGTCGGCATTGTCGGCGGAGGTGTCGGAGGAGGAGGAACAAGAGAGGGCATCAGCAGGGCCCATCGTGGAGCCCGGCTGGACAGAGAAATGAAGATCAAAGTCCTGGAGGAACAACAGCCAACGAGCCTGCCTGTAGGAGAGACGATGAGGTTGTTTGAAATACGCCAGATTCTTGTGATCAGTATATAGCATGACAGGCAATCTAGTTCCTTGCAAGTAATGCTTCCACTTGGCGAGCGCATGAATGACCGCGAGGAGTTCGCGATCATAGATGTCATAGTTGCGCTCAGTGGGGGAGAGCGTCCGGGAAAGGTAGGCGCAGGGGTGAAGATCCCCATTGACATCGCATTGCATGAGAACACCCCCTGTAGTGACAAGAGAGGCATCTGTCATCACAAAGAAGGGGGCCGTCAGGTCAGGGAGGAGGAGGACAGGTGCCGTCATGAAGAGGTGTTTCAAGGTGTCGAAGGCTTGTTGACATTGGGGAGTCCATTTCCAGGGATGACTGGCTCAGGTGAGGGAATAGAGCGGGGCAGTGAGGTGAGAGAAACTGGGAATGAACTTCCGATAAAAGTTACAAAACCCCAAGAACGAACGAATTCCCTTGACTGTTGAAGGGGAGGTCCAACCCATGATGGCCGAGAGTTTGACGGGATCCATGCTTACTGAGTTATGGGTAATGATCAACCCAAGGTACTCCACCGAGGAGATGTCAAACATGCATTTTGACAATTTGAGGAAAAGAGAGTGTTCCCTCAGACGATCCAGGACAAGTCACGTACACAGGTGGTGGATTGCCAATTCGGTCGAATGGATGAGAATATCGTCCATGTAGATCACCAACCACCCTTGAGCCAAATAATCGTGAAAGAGATGGTTCATCAGGGCTTGAAAGGTGGCAGGGGAGTTGCATAGGCCAAAGAACATGACGGTTGGTTCGAATAGGCCAAAAGGTGTAATAAAGGCCGCCTTCCACCAATCTTCCGGTTTGATGAGGACGTTGTTGTACCCCTATCGGATATCCATTTTGGTGAACATGTGCGATCCTCGAAGCTTGTCAATGAGTTCCGGAATGAGAGGGAGAGGGTATGCATTTTTTACTGTATGCTCATTCAAGTACCGGTAATCTTGACATGGTCGTAAGTCTCCTGTCTTCTTTGGAACGAAGAAGAAGGGAGAGGCTTGTGGTGACATGGAAGGGACTATTCGTCCTATACAGAGGTTTTCGTCGAGGAACTTTCTACATGAGGTCATTTCTTGGGGGTTTAATTGATAAGTTTTGGCCACCCACAGTGAGAAGTTTGGGGTAAGGGTGATAGCATGGTCAAATGGATGAGATGGAGGTAGAGTTCCTTCCGTCAGTTCACTAAAGACATCCTGGTAGTTGGCTATAAAGGTGGGGAGAGTTTGTTCTTCTTTCTCACTTTTCTGGGCGAGATCGGTGGCAATGGTGGTTTTGGCTATGGTTCTTTCTTTGTGCAAGTGTTCTCTTCGAGCAAGCCGTCGGGTTATTTTGGCATCAGGCGAAGCAGAGAAAAAACGGAGAGAGAGGGGAGGATCATCGGTTGTAGGAGATAAGTGAATCATGTTCATTGCCCAGTTAATAGTGGGGTTTGCTTGTTGCAACCAGGGGAAGCCAAGGATAATCTGTTCCTTCCCCAAGTTTGTTACTAGGAGTTCCTCTGTCCAGGACACATCTTGGAACGTCAATGGGATTCTCACTTTCCAGTGGATGGATCCTCCTCCATTCTTGCTTCCATCTACGTTGTTTACTCGAAGGGGAGGAAGAAGGGGTAAGAGAGGGAGATGTAATTGTTGCGCGTAATTCTTATCGATAAAATTTCCTGAGGCTCTGCTATCCACTAGGGCAAGGAGGTCAACTTTCTTTGTAGCAATGGATAGAGAAAGAGGGATCCTCATGGCATTCTTGTCAGTCTTGCTAGAATACATAGCTGCTACGTTCGAGATAGGAGGGGAAGACGTCGACTGGTCTTTCCTCCTGTTTAAAAACCCTGTACTGTTAATCGTGCTATGTCCATAGCTTGAGGATCTTCCTGGTCCCCTTCATACATAGCCTTCAGAGTGGCTCTGATGTTAACCGGAGTATTCCCTTTTTTGATAAGGGATGAGACGTAATTCGTTAATTCTGCTGCTGGTGTCTGTTCAGCAGATTGGGGTGATGACAGTAGATCTGGTATTAGAACAGGCGTCGTCCTTATACTGGGTGTCATTGGTATCGGAGGGTGTGGCAAGGGACAAAAATGGGGGGATCGAGAGGAAGGGGAGAAGAGTCTGTTCTGCTGGAATGAGGGGCAGGTGGAGGGTAAGCTTTTGGTTTCCCCACAATGTTTGCCTGTCTAGCACCCTACTTTATGACACAGAAAACAGTGGTTTTCTCGAATATGCTTGGCACGATTGACTGGAGAGAGAGTGATGGCATCAACATCCATCGCATTTGGGT
Source organism: Xerocomus amazonicus (assembly GCA_038089295.1). Classification (NCBI taxonomy): domain Eukaryota; kingdom Fungi; phylum Basidiomycota; class Agaricomycetes; order Boletales; family Boletaceae; genus Xerocomus; species Xerocomus amazonicus. The sequence continues at coordinate 10,649 of JBBPKO010000301.1, forward strand.
CGCGTCGGTGGGCAGCAAGGGTTCCTCCTTGACAGAGATCAGCAATATGCTGTTGCTGTGCGTGGAACTTGGCAGCATCTGTGACCCATCCGGTGAGAGTATCAGGGACAATTGCTGATGAGAGGATCATTTGTGATAGTCGGAGATTGAGCCTCCGGGCGAAGGCGTCAATAAGAGTATTCTGGTTAGTCACTCCTGACTGTGCTGCGTGTAACTGGAAATCTGCGATGTAGTTCTGGAATCCATCCTTCTCTCGGATGTTCTGTATAGTATCCATCATTTTTCTTCGTGCCATGTCTTTATAGTTGAATGGGAAGAACATTTTCCAGAAGTCATCCATCATATTATCATGTGTTTTCTGTTCAGGTGGGATTGCTGCATCCCCGATCAGGTGGTACCATTTTTCTGTGAAGGCCTGCCCTCGGCCTTTAGTCATCTTGCTTAACGTGACGAGCGTCTTCTTTCCATCAGTGTTGTAGATTTCTGGGTTCAGAGTAAAGAAGGCCGTCATGGCCATCCCCCAATGTGGTGCATCTTGTGAGTCACCAGAGAAGTCGCCAGGCAAACCGGCCTTTAGTTCGATAGGGCGTGGGGGTGCTCCAAGAGCTTCCAAGGCTTCTTCCATAGCAGGTGGGGGAAAGGGAGGAGGTGGGGGTGCAAGGGGTGTTACATTCAGAGGAGAGAGTTCTTCTACAGGAAGAGGGATATCCTCGTGGAGTGGGGACGGGGAAAGATAGGGGGAGGAGTGAGAGTGAGTAGCAGAACTGTCATCGTTGCTACTCAACGAAGGGGGACGGAATGTGGGTGGAATGCTGGTGTTTGATAACTTCCAGCAAGGAAGGAGCTAGTTCTTTTGTTACACTTCGAGTACCTTGTTGATGTTTAAGTCGAAAGGTACTACTCAAGGCTTTGAGGCGAAGTCTCTTAGCGATGAGGACAAATCTAGAAACTACATGGTATTGCATAGAACTAGCTTACCGCTACTGGTACATGGCACTATGTATATATACTACTCCCCATGGTGCACAGACCACCCTGACTAAGCACTATCATAACAATCTATGGGGGTATGATTAGAATCAGCTGGAGAGTGGGGCGATAGTAATCATGTGGGGATTGGATAAGGAACACGAGGCAGGATAACGATCACTGCCTAGAAGGGAAATGGTATCCATCAATAAGATGAGATCTGATCAGATAAGAAAGATAAGGGCACTCATAGGAAAAACGTGAAGTAAAGTAAGAAAAACATAACACTCATTGCCAACAAAGACGAACAGTATTGACCTTTGGTCTCCCATCCTCTGTCATTCACCAACAAGCATCCACTACCCCTTCTGAACCAGTGGGTACTACTGCCAACCCCATCGACCTTGATCAGGGCAGCCCTTCCTTCCTTCCTCTAAACCCCCCTGCTGGCAGATAGGAATCCTTCTGTAGGTGATGTGGCAACTACAACACGCATCTTAGCATTCACTGCCAGAATTACATTTGTCCAAGCTGTACTCATCAGGCACCAGATCACTCTCTCCAGAACTGCCCCTCCATCTCTCCCATGGGACTGCCCCCTGTAGCACCCTATGTTCCTTCTGCCACCGTGTACACAGGATGGATCCTTGTCCCACTCCTCAATGTACTGAGTATGTGGGTGTTACGCTTGGTCCGGGTAGGAACGAGCGTAGCCCTTGTTAAAGGTTCTGGGTCTTGGCCTTCGAGCTGAAGGTATCGTTGCCTCACGAGCCGGAGGTCTTGGATCTGGATCTGAGCCTTCAAGTAGAAGGTATCAATGAAGTAGAACGTCCAAGAGGCTTCACAAAGTAAGTGTTGGAGAAACCAATGGATCTATTGACTGCTAGGTCGCAAGATACAAGGGAGAAACTACTTAGAGAATCTATGTACTCGGTCGCCGGTCTAAATAGGTATTCTGCTGGTGCACAGACCAAGCTGTGTCCTACTGCGGAATGACTCATGGTGAGTCATATCGAGTCACAGCTATCGTATCGTGGCAACCATCAAAGAAGGGAAGAAAAGGGGATTACGAGGCAAGAGAACAACTAATGCCTAGAACGGAAACAGCGTCCAGGTCGTGGGATGAATGTACTAGATCATGGAAAGGTTATCATATGGTTAAAAGAAGAAGTATTCGGGAAAGATAATCGGATATAGGGGCAAGAGAAGAAGAAAACGTAACATTACCCCCTTAGTACGGTGAAAATCACCGTATTTTCAAAAGAATTCTCGAAGAGAGGAAAAGACTGGAGAACCGGTGAGGTTTCTATAGCCTACATCGTCAATGGGGTCATCATAATCAGTGGGATCGGTAGTAGAGGGAGTTACGTAGTCAATGAACGACGTGTTCACCGTGGTCGGAGGAAGAGAGGAAACGGTGGATAGTATGGAAGACCCCACCATTGTGGATTCTTCGATTCCCCAGGCCGGGGTTCCCCATCCTGCATCGGCTCGGTCTGAAGGTGTGGGACTGGGTTCTCGGTGTAACGCAGCCATCTGTTCGTTAAACCTTTCGTTGAACTGCTCTATCTGTTCTCTCATTCGTTCGGTGGAGGCTGCGATGAGGGTGGTAGTTTCATTCATCGAAGAGATTAAGCGGTTCGCCGCTTCATTGTTCAGTTGATCTGGTGTAGGATAATACGACCTTGTGGAGGAAGGCGTATTGGTTCAAACACGTTGGCTTCGTGGAGAGGAAGAGGATGAGGAGGAAAGGGTTCGGGGTGGCGATCGTCAAGTGGCTGGGCAGAAGGCCGGCAGATTTCCTGGGGAATACTGTTGGCAATGAGGACACTCGTAGAGTTGGCAATCTCTCTTAAGATGTCCTAGACGGCGACAAAAGAAACAGGCTCGGTGGTACTGTGGATGATTAGGGGGTAAGACCGGTCCTTCTTGTGTCCTGAGTCGTTCTGCAACTCTTGCTCGTTCGATCTGGTTCATCACTCGTTGGAAGGCCTCTTCCTCTCTTGGGGTAAGAGGGGCGGACGTTGCGGATGGGGTAGATGCGGTGGTCTGGTGTGGTTCTGTGGGAGAGGGAATGGGTATGGCTGGAGGGGAAATGGATCGTTGAGATCGATCAGGGTTGCACAGCGCTCTAGCTCTTCGTTCTAGCGTAAAGTCTACGCTATCAATGAGTTCGGTCATTTGTAATTGATGTAATACGATGAGTAGGTGCTGTTGCAGGACGGTGAGTCGGAGAGCGAGGGTGGAGAATGCTCGGGGAATGTCTTGGACGGGGAGTGGATCAGTTTCGTAGATATGGGTGATTGCCAATAAGGCAGTGTTCTGGTTGTAGGCCCTGAGCATCCGCCCTAGGGGAGAATCTTCATTTAGCGTTTCCTCCAAAGCAATGATTAAGCGAGAATCTTCTAAACGGTTTTGAAGGTGGGTCAAGGTTTCGTCGTCGAATGGAACTAGGAGGTCGGCGTAGGAAGAGCGGGTAACAATTGAAAAGTCATAGGGGAGCGAGGTGGTGTTTGCAGGGGAGGACATGGTTATCGTTGGTGGACTTTGTTCTGGAAGGAGAACGTCTTGGGGTGAGCTTTCTTATAGGACTCCAAGATTTTCTTGGCATTTTTCAAATTCCGCTCTGGTTCCCATGAGTCATCTTCCGGTGGATAGCCCTTCCATCGGATCAAGAAGGTGCGGTTGTTGGGCGGACCATGATGTTTTAATATCCGCTCTATTTCAAATTGTTCTTTGGACGCTATTAAGTCTGGAGGTGGTCTTGGGAAGTTTGTCCCATGGACGTTGTTTTCGCGATAAGGGGAGAGAAGTGAGGCATGGAATACTGGATGTATCTTCCATGTTTGGGGGAGTCTGAGTCGGTACGATAGTGGGGAATAAACCTGCGTTATCATAAAGGGTCCTTCTCTTTTCGGTGCGAACTTCGGGTTTTGGACGGAACGTCTTAAGTTTCGTGCTTCTAACCACACTTTATCTCCTTTTTGGAAGGGGGTAAAGTTCTTGGTGGTTCGGGATTTCATAACCTGTTGTGCTAATTCATGTGCCGCAAGGGCTTCGTTTCTTGCAAATGTGAGGAGTCGGAGACGTTCCTCAACTGCTGGTAGGTCTGTTTTGGTTAGGATCGAGGGGAGGGAGCGGGGTTCATAGCCCATCATGAGGAAGAACGGAGATTTGTTCGTTACGGAATGAGGGCGGTGATTATGTGCGAATTCGGCGAACGTGATGTTTTCTGCCCACGAGGTGGGATTACTTCCGCAGTAGATCCGCAGGTACATCTCTACTTCTTGGTTTACACGTTCGGTTTCTCCGTCGGTCTGGGGATGATAAGCGGTGGAGAGGGATAAATCATATCCGAGGATACGACCAAGTTCTTTTGCAAAGGAAGAGGCGAATTGTGGTCCTCTGTCTGAGATGATCTTGTCGTATAATCCAAATCGTGGATATACTTTCTTGAAAAATAGGGCAGCGATGTTTTCTGCGGTGGCAGTCTTCTTGGTAGGACAGAGAATTACCCCCTTAGTAAGGCCATGGTCGACCACGACCAAAAGGGAGTCAAAGCCATTGGAGAGAGGCAAATCGGTGATGAGATCACAAGAGATCTGCTGGAAGGGTCGAGAGGCGGAGGAAGGAATAGGGAGCAGAGGGGGAGCGGTAGGATGGGTGTTCGTCTTGTTTTGTTGGCAGAGGGCGCAGCCGTCGACGTAATTGTGGACGAAGACAGTGAGGCCCGGCCACCAGAATTCAGAAGCAACCATCTGTCGGGTCTTAAGAACGCCTGGATGGCCTGCGGTGGGGTGATCATGGGAGCGAGCAACGACAGCTCGTCGGAGGGAAAGGTCGTTTGGGACGTAAACACGGCCCTGGTAGATAAGAACGCCGGCGTCATATTTCCAATCAGAAAGGCGGGAGCGAATGTGTGTGGGTACTTCGCCTGCTAAGGCATGAAGGGAGTCGAGGACAAGCGGGTTGGAAGTGGAGGAGGAAGCGATCTTCTGTGATAATTCCGTGTCGATGAGGGAGACGAAGAGGTCCGGAGGAAGTAGGGTAATATCCTCGTTGTCCAAGGGTTCATCTGGGAGGTGATCTGGTCGTCGTGATAAGGCGTCTGGCACGGTGAGAGTGCGTCCAGCAACATGGGTCAAACGGAGGTCGTAATCAGCAAGATCGAGTAGCCAACGAGCTTGTTGTCAGTTTAGTTTCTGTGGTTGACGGAAATATGTTAGGTTTTTATGGTCAGTGAAGACCTGGACTGGATGGGGTGAGCCACGAAGGAAGTGTTTCCAGGTGGAGAGGGCACGTATGATAGCAAGGAGTTCTCGATCGTATACATCATAATTTCGTTCTGCAGGGGAGAACGTCTGGGAGAGATATCCACAAGGATGCCATGCGCCATTGATATCTGTCTGAAGTAAGACGCCACTGGAGGCATAGAGGGAGGCATTGGTGGCGATGGCGAACGGTTTCATGTGGTCAGGAAGTTGGAGTAAAGGTTGAGCTTGAAACAAGCGTTTCAGCTGATCAAATGCATTCTGATGTCGTTCTTTCCATTCCCAAGGTTGGGATTTCTTGGTGAGATCTAAGAAGGGTTGGGCGGTGTCGGAGAAGTGGGGAAGAAATTGTCGGTAAAAGTTCGCAAACCCTAAGAAGGATCTGACATCTCTGACTCGTTTGGGTGTTGGCCAATCCTGAATACCTGCCAACTTTACGGGATCCATGGCTAACTCGCCATTCTTGATGATCATTACAAGGTAATCGACCTCAGGAACGTCGAATTTGCATTTCTCGAGTTTAAGATATAGGTCAAGTTCCTTCATTCGTTGAAGGACTCGTTTGGTTCGTTGTTCGTGGTCGGTTTGGTTGGTCGAGAAAATCAGGAGGTCATCCATATAGATAATTAACCATCCTTCTGCAATCATGTCATGAAATGAGTCGTTCATGAATCGTTGGAAGGTGGCAGGGGAGTTGGATAGTCCGAAGAACATGACGGTGGGTTCGAAAAGGCCTCGGTGGGTGATAAAAGCGGCTTTCCATTGATCTCCGTCTTTGATTCGGACATTGTTGTATCCCCAGCGAACGTCGAATTTCGTGAAGTGAGACGCTCCCTTGAGTTTAGAAATGAGATCTGAAATCAGAGGAAGGGGGTATGCGTCTCGGATAGTGTGTTCGTTCACGTATCTATAGTCTTGACATGGCCTGAGTCCGCCATCCTTCTTTTTCACGAAGAAGAAAGGAGAGGCTTGAGGGGATTTTGATGGACGGATTTTCCCAGTTTTGAGATGTTCATCGACAAAATCATCTGCGGCTTTCTTTTCGTCGGGGGAGAGGGGGTAGATCTTTGATATTTTCGGGATGAAGGTCTCCTTCATGTTCAGTGCGTGGTTGTATGGTCTAGAGGGAGGTATATGTTCTGTGGCCTCTTTTGAAAATATGGAGGCGAATTCTTCGTATTCTTTTGGTAGAACAGCCTTCGGTTTCATTTTTTCTGCTGCTATGGCTAATTCCGTTGACTGGGTGAGTCTGGCTACGACTCGCGAGATCTTTGGACTGATGGCCATTCGTCCTTTCATCCGATGAAGGGTCGAAATGGTATAAAAGTCTAGTTGTCGATCCACCAGTTCTTCTGGTGTATCGTTCTGAAGGTATTGGTTGAGTCCTTCGACTTCTATATCGTCAAGGACTATATGTTTCGGAGGGGGTTCTTTCGTGACTCTTCCTTTGGATAAGTAGGAAGCTCTGGTTCCGACGTGTTCGAGGTAGAGGTCGAGGGATTTGTCCAGGGATTCATCTAGAGTGATGGTTCCCTTTTTCCAGTCGATGACTGGATTCGTCTTTTCTAGCCAAGGTGCTCCTAGGATGACGTTTTCCTTCCCACAGTTCATGACGTAGAGTTTACTCTTTTGTGTTTGTTTGCCTATCTTCATGTACAGAGTGGTAGAAAAGCAAACAGTTGTGTTGAGAGTTTGATCTGCGTTTCGAGTCACTATGGGTTGTGATAGTCATTCCAGGGGTAGTTGATGCTTCTTGGCGAAGTGGTGATCTATGCAGGATATTTCTGCTCTAGAATCTATGAGAGCAGTGGTGTCGACGGTTTTCAAAGTGCCTGTGGTAGTAATCAATTGAATTGGGAGTCTAAGCGACTTAGAACGTCGCTGTGCTACGAATACAGGGGAGCAGGTCACTTTTGAAATGGAGGGTGCTGGCGTCGATCCAGTCCTCCCATCTAAAAATCCTTTGGTTCAAAGAGGCGAGCGGATAATTTTCCCACCACTTCTTCTTCGGCATCGTGGAATTCTTCTTCATCTATTTTTCCCTTCTCTGCTTCTACCTTTCGTACTTCCTTCCGTTCCACCCGTTTCTTGTGGTTGGGGCAATTTCTTGAGACGTGGCCTTGCTGGTGGCAATTGAAACAGAGGCCTCGTCGTTTGTGTGTTTCGACTTGTTCAGCAGTAAGCCGATCCACATCCATTGTGTTTGGGTCACGGGAGGAAGGGGTAGCGGGGGTGGTTCGTCGAAAAGGTGGGACGTAGGTGGTGGTGGAGGAGCGGGAGTGAAGCTTTTCGATTCGATCAGCTAGATCCCATTGGGTTTTAAAGTGAACGGCCTTGGTGTACCATTCACTGATCTTAGCGGGGACGGTATCCATAGATTGGATCCGTCACATCAGGGGAGGGGGAAGTCCTGCGGCAAAGTACGAGATAAGTACTGCCGAGTCTGCGGTTTCGTTTAGTTCGGCTTGAACTGCTTTTATCTTGAACTGGTTGATGTATCCAGTTACATTATCATTTTTTCGAACGCGATAGGTGGCGAGCCATCCTAACGCTTGGTGTTTCTGGTCTGAATGTTCGAAGTCCCCTTTGAACTTCGTGATAAAATCTGTAAAGGTTCCAAAGGTCTGCGCATCCAGTGCTTGATTCTGGATGACGGTTGCCCAAGTCAGGGCGGATCCTTTCTTCATGTAAGAGAGGGCAAATGCCACCCTCTTGTCATCGTTATCGTAGACCTCCTTATTGACAAGGAGATACGTTCATACGTTGCTGAGCCAGTCCGCTGCTTTATGGGGGGCTCCATCGTATTCTTCTGGGGCACTGAGACGTAGCTCAACGGGTCTGGGTCTAGTAGTCATCGCTGCAGATGGGAGGAGGGAGGCGAGAACGGTGGAAAGTGGGGGAAGAGTAGGGGAGGGTGGTTGTGCAGTTGATGGTGATGCTAGATTCAAGAGCGAAGTAGCAATGGCTATCGCATCTGGGTCTGGGGGGTCTAAGTTGAGATCTTCGTCAGTGGAAGTCTCGGTATCTGAGGACTCTTCTTCCAGGGTTGGAGGGGAGGGGGTTCGTTGGCTTCGATAAGCTCCGAACGTGAGGGGAGGGAGTGGTCTCGGATTTCTGGGGGGGTTGGAAATGGTGAATGAGGAGGGGGGCGCACACTAGGTAGTGGCGCTATCTGGAAGAAGTAGTTTCTTTTGTTACGCTTGGTCCGGGTAGGAACGAGCGTAGCCCTTGTTAAAGGTTCTGGGTCTTGGCCTTTGAGCTGAAGGTATCGTTGCCTCACGAGCCGGAGGTCTTGGATCTGGATCTGAGCCTTCAAGTAGAAGGTATCAATGAAGTAGAACGTCCAAGAGGCTTCACAAAGTAAGCGTTGGAGAAACCAATGGATCTATTGACTGCTAGGTCGTAAGATACAAGGGAGAAACTACTTAGAGAATCTACATACTCGGTCGCCGGTCTAAATAGGTATTCTGCTGGTGCACAGACCAAGCTGTGTCCTACTGCAGAATGACTCATGGTGAGTCATATCGAGTCACAGCTATCGTATCGTGGCAACCATCAAAGAAGGGAAGAAAAGGGGATTACGAGGCAAGAGAACAACTAATGCCTAGAACGGAAACAGCGTCCGGGTCGTGGGATGAATGTACTAGATCATGGAAAGGTTATCATATGGTTAAAAGAAGAAGTATTCGGGAAAGATAATCGGATATAGGGGCAAGAGAAGAAGAAAACGTAACAGTGGGCATCCGCTAGAGCGATCCTTGCCCTACAATAGAACGTTACCGAAGGGAACAAGTGGCTGATGAGGAGTTGTATGAGCTGACCCCACTTCCACCGGACGACTTTGATGAATGGGACGAGGATTGGGCAGGTAAACAATAAGCTAGGTGGCTTAATTCTAAATGTGGACCTTATGTTATGTTTTTCCTTCTCTCCCATAGTTTCTTCTCTTACATCCGTATGAACCTCCTTCTTATCAACAGACACTATTTCTTTCCTAGGCAGATCTCTTATCTTGCCTCGTTTTCTTATCAGATCCCCAGTTGATTGCTATCTCCCCATCCCCCAGTAGATCGCTATCCTTTCCCCAACTGATTGTTATCACCCCACTGATTTCCTTAGATAATGCTTAGTCAGGATGGTCCGTGTACTATAGGGAGTGGTACAAATACCCTAGTGCATGTATCAGTATCTCTAAGCTAGTTCTATGCAATCCAACGTTGTTCTAGTCTTGTCCTCATCACTAAAGACACTCCATCTAACTAGCCTTGAGTAGTACCTTTTCGACCTTCATCCCAGAGGTACTCGAAGCATAACAAATAAGACCAATGTGATCAAGAGAGGCCCTTCTTCCAATACTTCTTGGAAGGGTCAGAACCAGCACAAGTTTAAATCTCCAACTGGTCCTTATCATCAAATGAGAAGAGGACAGCAAGTCCCCTCTCCCTCGACTAGGGAGTTTTGCAAGAAAAAGTCAAATAAGCAGAGGAAGAGAGAAGAGTATCAAAAGTGCCAAGATGTGAAGACTAAGAGCAAAGCAAGGGCAAACGAGCTGATAGTAGATGCTGTACAAATGTGTTACATTTTTCCTTAGCATTATACCAAATGGTCGTTCTCAGCACGCTCTATTGTCTAACATTCATTGTCTGTGCCCTATCCTTCGTATGCCCTACCCCGCTGGTTGTCGTATATACCCTCCTGGCTGTACCTTTCATCCGCTTAGCAGTCCTTATGGCAGGACCCCTATGTATTTCCCCTATCATGTGCCTCGTGTTCCATATCCCGGACTGGTAAGCCCTTGCCCCATGTTATGCTTCGAGTATCTTGTCGATGGTTAAGTTGAAAGATACTACTCAAGGCTTTGAGGCGAAGTCTCGTAGCGATGAGGACAAGTCTAATTCAACGTATGATTGCATAGAACTAGCTTACTGCTACTGGTACAAAGGCACTATCTTATATACTACTCCCAGTGGTGCACAGACCACCCTGACTAAGCATTATCATAGCGATCTGTGGGGCTATGATTAGGATCAGTTGGGGATTGGGGAGATAGTAATCGCATGGGGATCGATAAGGAAAACGAGGCATGATAATGATCACTGCCTAGAAGAAAAATAGTGTCCATCGATAAGAGGAGATCTTGATCATGATAAGAAAGATAAGAATGACTGGTGAGGAGTGTGAAGGAAAATCAAGAAAAACGTAACACCTCATGTCTGTATGTAGTATTACCCTTCGCCCTGGCAATACCCTTTGCTCTATTCTGCCTCGGGCCATTCCTGTTCTGCTTCCGCATGCTTCCCTTCTGCACAGCACACTTCTTTGTGCTTCTCTGCTGTGCAGCTTCATTTCCGTTCTTCTCTATAGCATGCTTCTTCTTCTGCATGGCTACTTCCCTTCCGACAGATGACCGTTCCCATACAACCCTAGACCCAGGGTTATGGACTACTTCCATATACATACCTACATAGCATGGTCTGTGCACCATTACCTATAGTATAAGTATGTACGTACTCGAGGGGAATGTCCCTCATCTGTATTCTCACCTTTACAGGGCTAGGCTTAGGAACCTAGCTAAATCTTATCCTCCTTTATTGTTCTCTTGGACCCCGTCATCTATGACCTCCATCCTGGAATGCCTCTCTGAGATCCCCTCTAGAATACGCCATCCAAAGTCTCTAGATACCAGGATATAGCTAAGTTGTATCCAAGATGGTCAACATTGACGTCTTTCCATTCAAGGAGATAACTCATAACAAAATGGATGTAGATGAAATCGATCCTTGTGATCGATTCATGGACCACATGGAAGAAGAAGATACTGGTATGAATATCGCTACATCCTCCTTCTAGCCCTTTTGATGCTGCTTCTTCTGCTACTACCTTGGCAGAAGAAGCACAGTCTCAAAAGACCAAGGGCACTCCCTCAAAATCAAAGAAGAAGAGAGTTAAATTCACTGTGGGAGGATTAGTGAGTGGAATAAACCACTTCAATGATATTCAGAAGTTGGAGGAATATAAACCTGAAGAGGTATTTGAGGTGCTTCCTGTGGAAGAACCTTGTAAATACACCCAAGGGCTGCCTTGGAGGCTCTCTAAATGGGATCCTAGATTACAGGACATTGTAACAGAGGAGAATATGGATTATGTTTATTCTTACCTCTGTCAGATTCACGCCATTTCTGAACCTTTCTCTAAAGACACATCAGATCTCTGGATGGTAGACAGTGGTTGTACTAATCATATTATCCCTTTTAAAGGTGATTTTTGCTTTTTGAGGACTGTCAAGAAAACTGCCACTGTTGCCAATGGGCATAAAGTATCCATTCAAGGCCCTGGCACCATTATCCTTAAACAATATGGTGATTATTCACCTGTCATGCTTCATGGAGTTTGGTATGCTCCCTATGCCTCACACAGATTACTTTCTGTGTTGTAGCTTACAACTCATGGCTATCGCTGTGAGATTTCAATGGATTACTTGTTATGCTTCAAGTACCTTTAGGACAAAGTCAAAAAGATACTACTCAAGGCTTTGAGGACTAAGTCTCTTAGTGATGAGGACAAGACTAGAATGATGTAGGATTGCATAGAACTAGCTTAACATTACTGGTACATGTGCTTTGGTATATATGCTACTCCCTATGGTGCATGGACCATCCTGACTAAGCGTTATCTACGAATCAGCAGGGGGATAATAATCTAGTGGGGATGGGATAACAATCTACTGGGGAATGGAGAGATAACAATCATCTGGGGATCGGATAGAGGAAACAAGGCGAGATAGAAGGATCTGCCTAGAATGGGAATAGTGTCCATGTTAATCATAAAGAAAAGGCATAGAAACGATAAGGAAATAGAAAAATCGTAACAGAAGGTCCACCTTTAGAATTAAGCCACCTGGCTTAATGCTTACCAGCCCAAGTCTCATCCCATTCGTCATAGTCATCAGCTGGGAGGGGGGTCGGTTTGTAGAGGTCATCATCTAGCTGCTCTTCTCATCGGTATTGCTCAACCACTGGACAGGGATCTCCCCAGTGAATGTCAACGCACTCGGTACATTGGGGTGTGGGGCAGGGGTTTGTTCCATGAACTCGATGACAAAAGGAACAGAGAGTACTGCAGGGGGCAGAGCCATGAGAGAGTCAACAAACCGGGCAAGTGGCAGTAGGACAATTGGGGAGGGTATGACCGGGCACGCGATGGGTATAGCTGGGACAAACGTAATTCTGGCAATGGATGCCAAGATGAGTATCATATTCACCACACCATTCACAGTGGGAGTCCCACCCCTCAATGGGGGGGTTGAGAGGGGGGAAAGGAGGACTGTTGACGTCAATCAGATTTCCATGAGTACCAACTGGTTCGGATGGAGTGACAGACATCTGTCATCGAAGGATGGACAAGGGAAGACTGAACGTTAATACAGTCCATCGATGATGACAATGAGGGAGGATGGTAGTTGGTGAGGGATGTTGTGGTGGTGGAGAAGGAGTTTCCTCTGGAATGGGAAGGAGACCAGGAGGAGAGTCATCCAGAGTGGTAGGGGGTGTGGATGGGGATGGTGCTGGGTGATATAAGGGAGATGGACTAGGAGAAGTAGAGCAAGGGGCTGTTGGCAGGTCCCCTCCACCAGCCAGATAGGTGGCTAAGGTGTGCAGATGAAGAGTGTTGATAAGAGGAAGTATAATCTGTGAAACAGAATGGTAAGGTAATTCATCTATCACATCCCCCAAGCAGAGATGGTAAAGTAGGTCAAGTGTTTGGATTCTTGCCTGAGTGATGCAAATACTGCCTTCAGCAGCAAGGACGAAAGGTTGATCTTGAGGGGTGGCAGCATTCAGCAGCAAGTGAAGAGTGGAGTATGTAAGATAGAGCATACATCCCTCGATAAGGGATTCGCTGGCAAGTGGGTGGTTGGTGATCTCCAAGAGGAGAGGGGCACTCTACAAGATGGTGGCATAGAGAAGACAACGAGGGAAGTGAGGAAGACGGTTGGCATGGATAGGAAAGTTTTCAGAGATGTGAAGGGTAGTGGAAGAGTCTGACTTGGCGAAGTTGTTGCGAATGGCAGGCATGAGTGGAAATGGGGGAGGTTGGCGAGGTTAGAGGGAATGACGTTGCTTATAAGCAAGAAGGGTGGTCTGTGCCCTGGATAAGTTCCATTCCAGCTCCCACATGTTTTCTGCATGAGAATATCCCTTCCACTTAATAAGGTATTTTCGTCAGCCTTTTTCCCCTTGATATTGTACAATATGCTCTACCTCCCATTGTTCCTCTTCATCGATAATTTCCGCTGGTGGGCATAGCAGTGGAGTACCAAATTCAGGGGTCATGTGGAACGAGAAAAGAAGAGATGTATGGAAGATGTCGTGGACCTTCCATATTTGAGGAAGTTTTAGCTGGTATGCCACAGGGGAGAGTACCTGAGTGATAGTGAAAGGTGTTACACTTCGAGTATCTTGTCGATGGTTAAGTTGAAAGATACTACTCAAGGCTTTGAGGTGAAGTCTCATAGCGATGAGGACAAGTCTAATTCAACGTATGATTGCGTAGAACTAGCTTACTGCTACTGGTACAAAGGCACTATCTTATATACTACTCCCAGTGGTGCACAGACCACCCTGACTAAGCATTATCATAGCGATCTATGGGGCTATGATTAGGATCAGTTGGGGATTGGGGAGATAGTAATTGCATGGGGATTGATAAGGAAAACGAGGCATGATAACGATCACTGCCTAGAAGAAAAAATAGTGTCCATTGATAAGAGGAGATCTTGATCATGATAAGAAAGATAAGAACGACTGGCGAGGAGTGTGAAGGAAAATCAAGAAAAACGTAACAAAAGTCCCAGTTTTAGACATCAGTCACTGACTGATACCTTATTCTCCACTCTAGTATTGACCCTTCGTGGCCCATGCTTCATTGCATTCGTCATGGTCTTCAGCTGGGAGGGGGGTAGGTTTGTAGAGGTCCTCCTCCTCTGCCTTCATGTCATAGTCAGGAGAAGGGCAGGGGGCCCAACCGTGTGCATGTCCACAAGTGGCACAAATGCCAGAGGGACAGTTTTCTTTTGCATGACCAGGGGCGACCCATTGACAGACTGGGCAAGTGTAGATTGGACAATGAATACCCAGGTGAGTATCATACTCCCCGCAATGGATGTAGTAACTCTCCCAAGTTGTTGGGGTGTTGACGTTGATAGGGTCATTTTGAGTTCCTTCCTGGCATAAAAATGTTCGTCGACGGATAGGAGAAGTGGATAACCCAAATGAGGAGGTGATAGTCTTTCATCGAGGCCGGCGACGGGGAGCAGGTGTGGGAGTCTGACGAGTGTCTGGCAACATTGGGAGGACAAGCGGGGGTGGCGATGGGGACGAGGAAGGAGGGGACGAGGGTGGAGAGTCAGTAACTAGTCAGTGTGGGAGCGGGGTGGGAGATGGAGAAGTCGAGCAGGTAGAGTGAGTACAAGGGAGGACTGGGTCATCTTCTTGTGTCAGGTAGTGTCTCAATGCTCCTGGATGAAGGGTTCATAGAAGGGGGGAGAATATTGGAGCAACTAACTCATAAGGGAGCGTGTTAACTACGTCCCCGAAGCACAAGAGGAAGAGGAGGTCTAAAGTCTGGATGCGCGCCTGTGCAATACAAATGTTCCCTTCCGCTGCTAAGGCAGGAGGACGGTTGTGAGGCATGAGCTGGTGCATGACAAGACGGAGGGTCAAGTAAGTGAGATAAAGGTTGCATGCTTCCAGCATGGCTTCGTCAGTGAGAGGGTGAGTGACTACCGCCATCATTAGCACGGCATCTTGTAGGATAGCTCCGAAAAGGAGACGATGGGGAAAGATCGGTAGGAGGTTAGCTCGGAGAGGAAGGGGGTCAGGTAGGACGGAGGTGGTGGTTGATTCGGTGGACATGATGTTGGTAAGATGACAGATAGCTGGCATTCTGGAGAAGTCAATTGAGTCGGCGAGATTTTTTATATGCCAGTAAGGTGGTCCATGTGCCAGCTAAATTGTCCTCCGGCTCCCATGTATTTTCGGCATGTGAGTAATCTTTCAACTTGATCAGGAAACTCCGTCGCCCCTTTTCTCTGTGGTGTTGTAAAATGCGTTCTACTTCCCATTGTTCTTCGTTATCGATAATCTCCAGCGGTGGTCGAAGTGTCGGAGTTCTGAATTCAGGAGTTGTGTGGAAGGAAGAAAGAAGAGAAGTGTGGAAGACGTTATGGATCTTCCATGTTGGAGGAAGTTGTAAGCAATACACCACAGGAGAGATTACCTGAGTGATCATAAAGGGGCCTTCCCTCAGCCGGTTTAATTTCTTCCATGGTGTGCTTCGGCGGAGATTAGATGCCTTTAGCCATACCTTCTCTCCTATTTTCCACAGGCGGAACTTGCTGCAGATTCTTGCCTTCATTAGTTGTTGCGATAGCTCATGTGCAGCGGACACTTCTAATCGTGCCTTGCTCAATGTGTTCATTCGATCAGTCAATGCTGAGATGAATGTTTTCCCCAGAGCTGGATATGCCCGTGGGTCATATCCCAAGATAAGAGAGAAGGGGGAGCATTTGGTGGATGAGTGTACGGAGGAATTGTGATGGAACTGGGCTAAGGGGAGGAATTCCAGTCAAGAAGAGGGTTCGTTACTGCAAAAGAGGCGAAGATATATTTCTAATTCTTGGTTGACGCGTTCCGTTTCTCCGTCGGTTTGTGGGTGATAGGCGGAGGATAATGCGACGTCATAATGTAGGAGGCAGGCTAGCTCACGAGCAAAGGCAGAAGCAAACTGTGGACCCCAGTCTGAAATAAGTCGATCGTGTAGACCGAAATGGAGGAAAATATGTTGGAAAAAGAGGGCGGTGGTCTCAGCAGTGTCAATCGATTTGGAACAAGGGATGAAAACTACCCCCTTAGTAAGCCCATGGTCGACCATGACCATGACGGAGTCAAAAGGACCAATGGGGGGAAGACCGGAGATGAAGTCGACCAAGAGTTGCTGGAAAGGGCGAGATGCAGAGGAGGACAGGGGAGAAAGAGGAGGGACAAGAGGGGAGGTGAGCGGCTTGGACGACTGGCAGGCGGGGCAACTGGCGACAAAAGAGCGAACAAAAGTAGACATACCCAGCCACCAATAGTCACGCTGGAGAAGAGCAAGGGTGCGGAATTGGCCGCCATGGCCACCAGCAGGGGAGGTGTGGATAGAAGAGATGAGGGTGTGATGGGAAGAAGGAGGGATGTAAAGGTGGGAGCGGAAGTATAGAAGGCCATCCTGGAAGGACCAGTCGAGACGAGAAGAGCGAGGGAAAAGAGGGGACCCTTCGCGCATACGCTCAAGAGCAGAGAGGACCAAAGGGTCTGAGGGGGAGGAGAGGGCGATCTTGTTGCGAAGAGCAGTGTCAATGATGTTGATGAAAAGATTAGGGGGGAGAAGGACAGCATCAGCATTGTCAGAGGAGGTATCAGCCGAGGAGGAGCGAGAAAGGGCATCGGCAGGGCCCATCGCAGAGCCGGGCTGGACGGAAAAGTGAAGATCAAAATCCTGGAGGAATAGCATCCAGCGAGCCTGTTGCCGGGAGAGACGATGGGGCTGCTTGAAGTATACTAAGTTTTTATGATCGGTGTAGAGGGTAACAGATAGGCCAGTCCCCTGCAAGTAGTGCTTCCATTCGGCGAGGGTGTGAATAACGGCGAGGAGCTTGCGATCATAGACATCATAGTTTCGTTTGGTGGGGGAGAGGGTGTGAGAAAGGTAGGCACAGGGGTGGAGGTCACCATTGACATCCCGTTGCATAAGAACTCCCCCTGTAGCGAGGAGGGAGGCATCCGTCATCACAAAGAAGGGGGCCATTATGTTACGACCATGCCATGGGAAGTGATCACAATGATGTGTTGCTGATACCACCAACATTGGACTAGCCACACTTGAGGTCTATACCCTTGAGCTCACTATCCACAGGCTTACGGCTTCATACTGCTGTGGACCACTCCTAGGCTTACGGTCTTCTGCCTACTAGGGTTCTAACATGACGACGACAAACACAAGGGAAAGGGATATATTGCCCAAGGTGGCAAGGAGGGTAGTGACACGGTGGTAATGCTAAAGATGAGCTTAGAGCTCATCTGGCTACTTGTACCTATCTTATATACTACAGAGATACACGCACAGACCAAGTACACATATGGAAATACCCTACGACCTGTAGAACCCTATACTTACTACGGAAGGCAGTTAGCCTCGAGGCGGAACGTGAAGGAACCTCGAGGGAACAGAGAAGCACGGTGTTCCACACCGTGTACAGATATAGATCAGGGTCAAGGGTATGCCTGATCAGGACGATAAGAGGAACGGCCTCATGCCCCGAAGTTCAGGAGGCATGGCATGAGGCAAGCTGTACTAGGAATACACAAGGACATGGGGCAACGGCTTACTGGTCCTGAGAGAACACGAGGAAGAGCAGCGGATCACCGGTGGAACACAAGATAGGAGAACTGGTGATGGGCGATATGAAGAGCATAGGGGTCGGTGGCGATAATGATCACGTTAGGCCCCGAGAACGATGAGATGGATTTCATAATGGTCCGATGATAGCATCATGGCTATTCGGACGGAGGAAGTGTGTGCGAAGGAGATATCAGCCGATAAGACGATCGGTCCACAATATGGGGAGTTCTCGGTAAGAGTATCATGTTCTATTCAATAGTTACATGTTCGGGGCAAGTACAATTGAGCCCATTGCTAGGCAAGCAATGACAAAGGCTTAGGATAGCTGGATTGCAGCCACTTGGCTAGCAAAATCGTAACACATTAGATCAGGGAGGAGAAGAACGGGCGCGGTCGTGAAGAGGTGCTTCAAGGTGTCAAAGGCTTGTTGACACGATGGGGTCCAGTCTCAGGGATGGGTGGTTCGAGTGAGTGAATAAAGTGGTGCAGCAAGGTGGGAGAAGCTAGGGATGAATTTTCAATAGAAATTACAAAAGCCCAAGAACGAGTGAATACCCTTGACCATCGAGGGGGGGGTCCAACCCGTAATGGCTGAGAGTTTGACTGGGTCCATTCTGACCGAGTTGTGGGTAATGATTAACCCGAGATATTCTATGGAGGAAACGTCAAAGGTGCATTTGGACAACTTAAGATAGAGAGAATGTTGTCATAGACGGTCAAGGACGAGCTGAGTGTGGAGATGGTGGATTGCCAGTTCTGTTGAATGAATTAAAATGTCGTCCATGTAGATGACCAGCCACCTCTGGGCCAAGTAATCATGAAAGAAATGATTCATCAGGGCCTGAAAGGTGGCAGGAGAGTTGTATAAACTGAAGAACATGACAGTCGGCTTGAATAACCCAAAAGGTGTGATGAAGGCAGCCTTCCATCGATCTTCCAGTTTGATAAGAACGTTGTTGTACCCCCAGCGGATATCCATCTTCGTAAACACATGTGATCCCCGAAGTTTGTCGATGAGTTCTAGGATGAGGGGAAGGGGATATGTGTTCTTCACCATGTGTTCATTTAAATATCGGTAATCCTGGCATGGTTGTAGGTCGCCAGTCTTCTTTGAAATGAAGAAGAAAGGGGAGGCCTGTGGCGACATAGAAGGGGTTATCCTTCCAGTCCTGAGGTTTTCATCAAGGAACTTTCTACACGCGGCCATTTCCTGAGGGTTCAGTTGATAGGTTTTGGCCACTCTTGGCGTGAAATCTGGGGTAAGGGTGATGGTGTGGTCAAACAAGCAAGATGGGGGTAAAGTTCCTACTGTTGGTTCGTTAAAGATGTCACGGTAGTCGGCTATGAAAGGAGGGAGAGTTTGTTCTGCTTTCTCACTTTTCTGGGCGAGATCAGTGGTGATGGTAGTTTTGGCAATAGTTCTTTCTTGTTTGAAATGCTCCCGGCGAGCGAGTTGGCAGGCTATCTTAGTGTTAGGGGAGGCAGAAAGGAAGTGGAGAGTACGAGGAGGGTCGTCGGCGGCGAGGGACAGCGGTAAATGGATCATGTTTGTGGCCCAATCAATAGTGGGGTTTGTTTGTTGTAGCCAGGGGAAGCTGAGGATGATTTGCTCCTTCCCTAGGTTCGTTACCAACAGTTCCTCTGTCCACGATATGTCTTGGAATGAGAGTGGGATTCTTGCCTTCCATCGAATGGATCCTCCTCTGTTTCTGCTTCCATCTACATTGTTAACCCGAAGAGGAGGTAGAAGGGGTAAGAGAGGGAGATGTAGTCGTTGAGTGTAAGTCTTGTCAATAAA
The DNA here is from genome assembly GCA_038089295.1 of Xerocomus amazonicus. NCBI lineage: Eukaryota > Fungi > Basidiomycota > Agaricomycetes > Boletales > Boletaceae > Xerocomus > Xerocomus amazonicus. The sequence goes on from JBBPKO010000301.1 coordinate 30,128, forward strand.
ATTTCCAGATGCCCCACTATCCACCAGGGCAAGGAGGTCGACTTTCTTCATAGCAGTAGACAATGAAAGAGGGATTCTCATGGCATTTTCATCAATCTTGCTAGAGTACATGGCTGCTATGTTTGAAATAGGAGGGGGAGGCGTCGACTGGCCTTTCCTCCGCACTAAAAACCCTGGACGGTGAGTCTCGCTATGTCCATCGCTTGGGGGTCCTCTTGGTCCCCTTCATACATGGCCCTCAAGGTGGCCCAGATATTAACTGGAGTGTTCCCTTTTTCAATGAGGGACGAAACATAATTCATTAATTCTGCTGCCGGTGTTTGGTCAACCGGTGGGGGTGGTGTTAGTAGATCAGGTATGAGGACTGGCATAGTCCTTATGCTAGGCAACATTGGTACTGGGGGTTGCGGTAAGGGACGAGAGGGGAATCGAGGAGAGGAGGGGGAAGGCCTGTTTTGATGGAACAAGGGACGGGTAGAAGGTAGATTCTTGGTTTCTCCGCGATGTTTGCCCGTCCAACATCCGATTTTATGACACAAAAAACATCGATTTTCTCAGATATGTTTGGCATGGTTAGCTGGAGAGAGGGAGATGGCATCTATATCCATCGCATTTGGATCTCATTGGTGGACAGCAAGGGTTCCTCCTCGACAGAGGTCAGTGATTCGTTGTTGCTGTGTGTGGAACTTGGCAGCATCGGTGACTCATCTGGTGAGGGTATCTGAGATGATTGCAGATGAAAGAATCTAAAGAATTAACGGAGAACGGGTGACATGACTCTGTGTGATGCGTGATGTGATGTGTGTGACGCGTGCGATGTGTGACGAATCACTGATACTCAACGCATATTTCGCCTGCATCGACTATTCCGTGTATTTCGGTTGTTTCGCTTTTCTCGCTTATTTCACTTATTGCCATCATCTATTCACTTCCTTGGCTATTTCGCTTATTTCACTTAAATTCCCACGTGCTTTCCTTTTATGGGTGGCTGACACACCACCTTCCATTTCTGGGTGCCATCCAATCCACTTTCTTTTCCCTTCATGTTTTGGTCTCAAAAAATTCACAAAAAATTCCCAAAAATCACCAAAAATTCCTGTGTGACCAGAACCTGCTTTTCACACCATTACTATAAGCAACTCCATCTCAACCTCTCATGATGGATAAGTATATAATATATATACTCTAATTATATGTCTTTTTGGGTGCTATCTTTTATAAACATTTTTGTACTATCAATGATGAACTTTATCCTAGCTTTACAGGACACTTGGTCTTTTACAGAACAATAGAGAATGGATCCTGTATCTTCTAT
>JBBPKO010000302.1:18123-31321 GCA_038089295.1 Xerocomus amazonicus
CTCGAGATTGCCCATGACAAAATGTGTACACATGGCTGCGTGCTACACCTGAGAAAGTTGCATGGACGCTCGGGCGTACATCCATCCGATATAACCCGCAGGCTGTGTCGGTATGGCTACATGGGGTGAACAAGATGAAGGACCGGTTCATCATGCCGTACTGTTCAGTAAAACTGGGCGTCGATAGACGCAGTCAGTCGAGCGAGGATGGATAAAAGAAAACACTCGCCTGTTCTAGTGTGGCGCCAGACGATGAGACACTGGCCTGACCGCCACTCGAAGGGCGTTCCTGATCCTGCTGTACGGTAGGCTGACTCGTCTATATGCGTGCGTAGGTGCACGCGTCATAAGCACGATATGCATCAGGTATCCAAACCGACATTGAAAAAAAATAAATAAATAAAAGACGCTCACCCCGGCGACGGTATTCGTAGCGCTATTCCCAGCCGGGACAGCGCCACCTCCATTTCCAGCACCACTCCCGCCACTCACACTCCCGGCCGTATTCCCGCCGGTGCTGCTTGGCGTCGCATGCGCCAGACCGGTAAGTCCCTCTTCCCGTGGCACGATATCGATCAAGAAATCAAACTGGTCCGATTTGGCGAGCGCTTTCGCGATATCAGCCCGGGAGAGCGTCCGCCGTTTATTCGAGTCCGCAATAATAAACGCGCGCGCGGTGATTTCAGAGATAAAGACTGGGTAGAAAGGCCATCATCTGGTGTTAGCCCATGCTCGCGCGGAGAGGCGGGAACGACGTGCTTTCACAGGCTTTGCAGAAGAGAATGGGCGCGTCGGCGGCGATCATCTATGAAGAGATATGAGCTGCGGGCACGATCATGGGTGGGGTGGCTATTTGCTGTTTCCTTGAGCACATGCAAGGACGTTTTACCTTGACGTCCGGATCGCTCTTCATGACTTTTTTGATCCTCGCGAGGGGGAGCGGTGGGTGTCTGTAGTCGGGTGTTTCTTGTTCGGCTGTGTCGACTTGTCGTTGCCAGAACGAACGGAGAAATTCGTTGAGCGGTTCGCCTGGTTGAACGTACGGCGTCGTGGGCGACATTTCTTTCGTCTTCTCGAGACCAGACGTGAGAAGAAAAGTTAGAAGGGGACGGAAAGGGTATATGAACCCTAACCCTATCATAGGGTTACATACGTGACGCGTCGCGTTTCATTGTCACGCTTGCAGGTCCTCCGCGTCTCTCATTTCACACAGCAACCAGAAAGAAGAACGATGAGCCGAAGGAATAACAATGTGCGGGGTCCGACTTCTGCACTCACAGAGTTTCTCCGCGTGCGTCACTTCCGGTTATCGCTCAGCCATCTCACATCATGAACCGGACGCTAGGAATCCGGCATCAACCCAGCAACGATTGCGCGCCGTGCGGCGACGAGGAATCTACCTCAAGCTCAAACGGACGCTGTGCAGAACGGAGAGCAACAAGGTGGCACCGCCGATGGAGCTCAGTCCAACAGGGGAGAAGGCGGGGACGAGACTGCCGTGCCGGAGGCGTCCACAAGCCGGCGTGGACGGACGCGAGCAGCTGCTGTATCTCTCTCTCACTGTTTGTTTGGTTTGCCTTGACGCTTGGATTAGAATACCGGCTATATGTCCGATCAGCTCGACGAGATAGAGGAAGAGTCGCCCGTGAAGAAGCGAAAGGTGATCAAGGGCAAGATGACCGTAGCAGCGAAAGCCAAGGCAAAGAAAAAGGCAAAGGACGATGGCGAGTACGAAGGGTCTTCGGACGAGTATACGGCCCCTTCGAAGAACTTGCGGTTCACGGGCGGGACTAGCGATCCTAGGCCGCCCATAGGAAACTTCGAGGATTGTGCTCGGTGCGAAAAGGAATTCACAGTGGTGATTATGGTTTCTAGAGAATGGACGTGGACCTGTGTCTCATTTTTTTGCTCGCGGCATTTAGACAAAGTATACTCTGGCGGCAAATCCGCCACCCGGATATCTCTGCCATCAGTGTGCAAAAGCTTCTGGGGCTGAGCCATTCAAGAAGCCAACCGCCCCGAGAAAGAGAAGACCGGGAGCAGAGAAACGAGAAATGATCAACTTTGAAGAACGTCGCCTTCCAACTTTAGCCTCTCTTTGTATCGAGGTGATCGTTCATGCCTGATCCTAGAATCATTTGGTCTTATGCTAGTATGCAGCTAATTGGGAAATACATTGATGACGCTGAAGCATTGGGCGATATCGGTGCAGTCAACATGAATGAAATTGCAAAATCCTTGGCCCGAAACCGGTCTCTGTGAGTGGCTGGCGTTCTATCTTTGACGATCCATATAACAAAGATCAGAACCCCTGAAAATGCACAGCTATTTTACGACGTACAAAACGAGACACTTCGGCTTTATGACGCTACCAGTAAGCCATCGTGAGTCGCGCTCCTTTTTAACTCCTCACTATCGACTGCAGACTTGGCACCTCCGGCGCTGATGACGCTCGCAAGCTTAAACCCTAATTTAACACGCCTGCATCTGGATTATTGTGGTCGGCTCACCTGCCCAGTTGTTGCTGCGTTTTCCAAGTCACTTCCCCATCTCACACATCTAAACCTTCTTGGACCCTTCCTTGTACGGGCGGAAGCATGGATCGATTTTTTCAAGGCGAAATCAGACTTAAAATCATTCCGTATCACTCAGAGTCCTCGTTTTGACCTCGAGTGTGCCAACTCGCTCGCTCAGCATTGCGCCCAGCTCGAAGAATTACAGCTCAAAGAGGTCGGACAGTTGGATGGTTCCTTTGCAGAACCGCTCTGTGCTTTACCGCCACTAAGGCTACTCGACCTCTCGAATCCTGGGGTCGGCATTTCGGAACACGGCTGGCTTGAGATTCTGGAAAGGCATGGGCCTACGCTGGAGAGCTTTGACCCCTCTTGGCACGAGGGGTTCACCGACGTCGTACTAGAGCACGGACTGAGGCAACACGCTCGTCTGGTGTCTGAACTCAGATTAGAAGGTCTGCCTGGCTTGACAGACGAAGGGGTCGCCTACTTTTTCGACAAGTGGAAGACGCCCTTTGATGCAGCCGATTCGGAGGACGAATGCGAGATGACGATGGACTGGGGCACGTTCGAGCCCAACCCACCACTCCGCATCGCATCGCTCGCACGGAACCATGCGATCTCGACTGCGGCCATTACAGCCCTCCTCGCGCATTCTGCGCGCTCTCTCGTATCGCTCAACTTGAATGGCTTGGGCCCGATTTCCTCAGAGTGCCTCGGACGCCTCAAGGACGTCACGGACGTGCGTCGGCTGGACGTGAGCTGGTGCCGTGAATTGGACGATTTCATCATGCGTGACGTCGTGTTGAATCTATCGCATCTGGTTGAGGTGAGGGTGTGGGGGTGTAATCGTCTGAAGGGAACGGGATGGGCTGGCAAGGTACGTGGATGTCATTCATTGTACCCGCCTGAGGTCTCATTCATCTTTGCAGGGAGGGCTCAAGGTTTATGGCATCGAGCCTAATACGGGAGCATAGTCACGATAAGATTGACTGGGCAAACGGGCTCTGTAGTATATGATGTGGGCACGGTTACAGAATAACAGGTATGAGTTCATAGTGCGGGATGTTGAGCGCTGCCTGTCGGTGGCTTGCATGTACTAGGTCAACTTTCCTGTCACTTGACGACCTGGTGAGTAATCTAATCCAGTACCATGAATATCTCTTGATTTCGAGTGTCTGACCGTCCACAACAAAATTATTTGGAAGCCCGATCCTGGACAGCGTGGACGTCTCGGTTCGTCTCGGTCTCATTGCGGTGATGACTCTTTTTTTTCCAAAAAGAAGGTATTCAGTGTGAACGCGTTCGAACGGCGGCCGCATGCTTGCCGCGCTGAGAATTCAACACAGCCATCTTAAAATGGCAAAAACTGTTGGCAAGTTGTGCTCATTCACCCGTAAGCAATCATTGCTGGCGGCCGCACATCGGAGCTGCAGGTGCGCCGAGCTCTGCCACCGTTTCAGTACCCGCTTTTTTGCCTTGATTGTGTTTGATATGCGATTGCGATTCTTTGTCAAATCAGATATTAATTAATTTGTCACGTGATGAGCATCAACTGGAAGTAGTTCGATCGATTCAAGTGCATTTGGAGTGCCAAGAGAACGAGGGCTATCTGGATACGCAGGGATGATGGGCCACTTACTTTTTCCTATGTACATGGTGACCCAAAAGTACAAGGAGGAAACCACGCCTCGTCTGATTGCCACCGATGATATGATGTGATGGCTATGATGCAAGATCTGTTGTTCTTGTGCCTTGACACCAGTGCTTTGTATCTTCTCGTGGCTCTGTGTGTGCAGCCATTCGTATCTGTCTCAGAGCGTTCTTGAAAGAATTTCCCTCGAAGGTCAATTGATCGCTTGGATTCCTATACTCTGATTCATGAAACAATACAGTGAAAGACTGCTTGTTGCTCCGAAAGCAGGGCAAAAGACCCCCCCCCCCCCCCCCGGTATTTCTGCCACACTTTTTAAACCAATGAGGACACGTGGGATTTAGGTGTGAAAGACCTGAAAACATCGTCCATCAAGCTCATCTGTTAACTCGAGGAATCCTGTCCAAGCGTATCTCGTAAGAAAAAAAAACAGGTCGATAGAGCACTCAAAAACTTGGTTTGGTGCGTGGATTTCGATCGGTGTGCGCCCCTGATAGACATTGCCGTCGGTGATGCTCCACTAGAAGGGAAGATCGATGATCAGTGATTTGATCATGAGGGGCGCTGATTTTGTTCCTCTGAGACTCTTTGCGAGGCGTCATATCAGTGCCTTTGGGCCAGTGCTCCAAGGCTGGTTGTTCATAAGCTATACTGATAGTGGACTCTGCCTTGGGGTGTGGTGCTGAATCGTGTCTTGACAAGCGATAGCAAAGCGTCTTGTTCTGATTTGGGAATGATTTTATTGTAAACGGATGACTAGAAGCGTGATCGCTGGGCGAGGAGTCTCAACGAAAGAAAAAAAGAAGGTTAAACGAGAGTAAATAATTTTGAGGGTTTTCTGAGACCTTCCCACTGCTCGGGCGTGTACGGTTTCCTGACCGAATGGCAACAAGGACTTGGTCTTGGGCCCACCGCCAATCGGGCTCCAAGCATCAAGTTTTGCCGTATGCTCAGAGTTGGCCGCGCAGTTGCGAATGCGAAAGGCGGCCAAAACTCTGAGCCTCCCTAATGGCGTAATAGATGCCGCCGACTAGCCTTATTTCACGACCGTTTTCTCATACTAACATATATTTGGTGAAGTTCTCCGCGGCGTTGCCAGTGCGGGGACAGGCAGGCGGGGAAAACAGCGGTGCGACACGTCATTCATCCCCGTTGACAACGGTGGGTGACACTTACTCACCAGCGCTGTGTTGTTTATGAATCAGCTTAGTAACAGTACACTGATGGTCAACAGTCCCACGGGCCAGTATCTGCCTCCGTGACGCCCGGGATGGTGGTTGAAGCACTACAAGCTGCCGCATCAGACACTGTCTATACTGACAAATTTGTGGATCGTGCGTGCACGCCATGGTGTCATCGAGGAAACCGTGACTCTGGATCGTCATCTCGTACTCTTTGGGTTCCGAATGTCTATTGAACCTCTTCCCGTTCAGCAACACACTCTGGATCTACCAACTTGATACGTGATAGAAAGATGTTCATGACACGCCGCTCACTCGGCGTAAACGCACTACCGTTTATTTGCTTCATCTAAGATCGGGCTCGTCGGATCTACTGATACAAGAAGAGTCGGGGAGGACACGTGGATCCGGTCAAGAACACATTGTATGGTGCGTTCAGCTGCACAGCTTGAGGGGCCAGTCGTGAGTTTGAACTGATCATCTTGTTTGAGCTAGCTGTGGACGTGCTACCGTTCAGCTTGTATTGAATACATCTAGCACTGCCTCGTTCTAACGCTCGATTCTCAACATAGCCCCTTTCTTCCGGTTCCCATATCACCCGACTATCACAAGAAGATCAGCTCCTAGCGTGGTGCGTGCGACATTGATAAATGAAGAGCGTCGGCCGTAAACCTTGGCTTTATTTCTTTGGATGACGACTTGATCACACATGTCAGCTATTTCATGTTTGAGTGTTCTGTCGATTTTTGGCGCTGAATGCAGTTGATAACGACGGAGACTTGCGTTACGGTGCTGAGGATCTTGGTCTGTGACAATACCGGTTATGGCATCAATCCCTTGTGGCTCCCCGCTCATGCGCCCGGTTCTACAAGTACCACAAGCCCCCTCATGAGAAGGTGGATTATGCTTTTTTTGGTGAGCACATTTGTTGATCGACGGCTGGAAGGCGGTTGCAACGGAGACCTGATTATGGATAAATCAAGCTGTGCACAACAAAATGTTCGCGGACTGCATTCTGCACCATCAAAGATGCGCTTTAAAAACGCCCAAGGCTTCTCTGTGGTTTGTTCACCGGAAAATCCCCTTTGCCCATGGATCCAAACACTCAATTGTTCAATATGTTTGTTAACAACACATGGCACCTTCAAGACGACCCAGATTCTATGTGCGTGTTTTACCATCTCCCTCTCACCTTTTGAGAATTGGCCTGCGGGCTTGACCAGCGCGAGTGACACTGATAATTTTTTGTTTTGTTTCCCAAGCGACGCGTTCCTTTCGCAGCTTCCCCATGATTTTTCCGGTGTCTCGCCCGCCTCTGATCCCCCACATACATCGATGTTTACAGCCGCAGGCGACGAAGCGGCGCTATCTGCTGGAAATGAACAAGCATTCATGTCGTCCCCCGTTCCCTCACCCCAGCCTCCACCGCACCTCACATGTTACTGGATCCCGAAAGAGAGTCCTGGCTTTGTCTGTGGTGCTTCCCTCCCCCCTAACGCCAAAGATGCCTGTGCACATTATCGCGTCGTGCATGACATCCGAGGGAACGACAAAGCGACTGTCGTCTGTCGTTGGCATGCATGCCGCGCCCCGGCGATGCAGCGTGGAAGTCTCATTCGCCACCTGTTGGCGGTCCACCTGGGAGTGCTGCGGTGGCAATGTGAATTATGTGGGAAGACATTCTCGCGCAAAGGGACTGGCCATGTGTGCATCGAGGGGGTAGGGTTCTGATGACCGTTTTCCGCTTCTCTCTTCTTTTTCTTGCTTTGAAAAAGAAAATTCGCGGCAACCATCTCCCGGTCATTTATTTGAACGTGACCGCAACGAGAAAGTTTCCTCTTTCAGTCTTGTACTCTTGGCGTGCAGTGGTCCCGTCGGATACGTGCCCACTCAATGGAACATGCTTGTCTTCGCTGTAACCTAGTTTTACCCTTTTTTTTCGCTATTTGTGCCCAGATTCAAACCAATAGCTGTTTTTTTTTTTCTTGTGACTCACGATCTTCGACCCGCGTTTGGATCGTGTATATAGTCAACGTAGTCATCCTGTACATTCTCGCACAGAAGGCATTTATCCACCCGCAAAACTCGTACAGCGGCATCGGTGCCGAGCATCATCCAGCCCAGCACTGCACCCTTGTCCACCCTGAAATGAATTCCGGTTCTTTCGGCAACAAACCCCACGTGGTCGGCGCATTTCAATTGTTTCCCATTTACTTTTGGGCGGTCTCGGGGGGCAGTGACAACGGATTCATGACCGCGCATGCTTCTTTTCCCACTCCTGGTGCACGAAGCGTCAACGCAAAACTCGACCTGTCGCGTGTCTTGCGTACAAGGAGTAAAGGAACAGGTCGAGTTTGTGGCACGTTCAGGCAGTGTGGGGGAGGACTGCTTTATGAGGAAACGAGACGAGACCTTTCTGACGGCAAGTCACACATTATTGGATTCCGTCCGATCACTACGCTGTGGCGGTGACAGTCAAGGATGATCAGTTCGGCCCGACCTCTATCGGACGCGTTTACTACAAGGTTCTGGTCGTCGCTATGACTCGGTCCGGATCGTTGAGTTCTTTGAGGTGGCTGTAGACGGAAAGACAGGCAATCGACACGTAGTCGTTTGAGGCTCGGCGCAAGTTTTTATCTCCCCGCGCCTTGTTTTTTTTTTTTTTTCTACTTGTACAGATCTGGAATCATTTTGACGGGGGCAATTCGGACTTTGAATGGACACTGCCTGTTGGGTGAGCATTTATCAATATATGGATACAATTGAATCGCACAGAACGACCGAGAGTGTCGGCGGAAGTTGTCCGGATTGATATTGACACGGCTGCGGCTTGGGCCCCGACCTAAATTTGTCCCAAGTCGTTTGAATCGGTCGTTTAGAAGAGCCAGTCCGCGACCACTGTTGCGGTAGCAGTGGGGTGCACTTGCCATTTCCCCCACACATCCTTGGCTTGATATTTCCATGGTCACCCCAAACGTTCACGGGGACGTTTTCTCCGCTTTTCCCGCATACGATGCGAACCCGCGTCATTGTCTCGAAACAGAAATTGGCCTCAATGGGGATATGTGGGGCCGTGACACTTTCAAAGCTTCCCGGATGGGCGCTCCAGCTCCGCGTTCGTTTCCCAGAGCTTTTTGGCTTAGCTCCGACGCTGCCTACTAACTGTGGCTTAGTCCGTGACCCTGCCGACATCGATCAGTGCTCATCAACTCCGTTTCGAGGCGTTCGATTGCAGTGCATCACCAAGACGAAGTGCACAAGGCATTTGTTTCGGGATGGGATGGGTGACGAATCTGAATGGAGAGGCTGGTCGCCTGGACGAACAGGTGAAATGAGTGTGGATACCGCTGTGCGAAGGTGATCACTAGCGAGATCGTGGTCATGTACTTGATCGTTTGAAAGGATCTGAGGAATGGTGGCTGAGTCTATTGTTCAAATGTTCGTATGTTCGTCTCTCGAGATGTCGGTGTATGAGCAGAAGACTAGTTGGTGGTAGTAAATGAATAAACTTTGTGGACTGATGGACTGAATTCGGCAAGTACCCTCGTTGTCTATCTACCAACACGACGATGGCACCTTTTCTCGAAACCATAAAGGAAAGTTCAATCGTACACTCGTCTCTTTCACTAATTGCTTACTTTGTACCAATATCTCGTTTGCACCATGCGCGTTTCTAGTCGTTCGCGGATGTACCCATCACGGAGCAGGGTGTCGATGCCCTTGCTTTCATCGAAGCATCAGAAGGTGTCGTTCGCTTGTTCAGTGCGTATATGCCGTATCTATCAATCCAATGGTTGTGAGATCGTCAAACTAAAACAACTGCCTGCCGTCAACACCAGAGCTTCTCCAAAACCCCGCCTTCGTACCTGTCGTAAGCGATCTAGATGGAAACATCACCGTACGCGCTCCTTTTTTCGTCCACGATTCTACTCCGCTTCACCCCTTTACCAGAAAGTGCGTACTAGATACCTCGCTCAACCCACCCAGTCCACCACCCTCGAACTCCTCACATTGAACGAAAAGGCGGAGAAGAAACAGACGGCGACAGACGGTCTCCTCTGGCTCCTGCGTGGTCTCTCTTTCACCTATCAGGCGCTCCACATCGCGCAGAACGACCCCGCGGTCGAGCTCAGCGCGGCGTTTAACAAGGGATACGAGGGCAGCCTGAGACGACATCACAACTTCTTGGTCCGTGGCGTCTTTTCGGTCTGTGAAGTTCTTTTCCTTTGGTCCCCCGCTCCTGGTGATGGATGACGTGTGCACCGATGCTTTGAAACAGGTGGCCGTGAAAGCTTGTCCGTACCGTAAGGACTTTTACGCCAAGCTGGCTGCCGATCCGGACGGTAGCGCGTCCGTTGCGGATGAACAAGTCACCGAAGCGCTTGATAAATGGCTCCATGGCCTCAACACAGTTGTCGATCAGATGAAAAAAGTGTACAAGGGCAGGGAGTACGGGGAAATTTAGTGTTTCTCGAGGTGTGAAAAGATGATGGGGAACGGCGAATCGCCCTGAACCCCCTTTTGTTCATTGTGCATGACTGCCTTTCTTTCTTGTCGAATAGACGGTTTGTATGATGGTTGATATCGCGATCTGGGTTTATGACTACCCTTTGTGACTTGTATGGGGGTTGTTTGAGTCATTTTGTTTTCGAGGAGGCACAACCACCAGCGCCAACAGGTTAGAACCTATCTTCAATGCCTCGCTCACCACACTGCCACTTCGAGCTCTTTTCCTAGAGATAAAAAGAGAGCCCAGAGGTTACCCTCATTGTATCTTTGTCAGTTTCGGAGGGTTTACACATTATTCGGATCGAATGCGATGTCACAGCAGATCTTATCACGCGCGGCGCCTCTTTGACAGTTCCGCAGGGCTCAAAATTCAAGGGGTAACGACGAGCATGCACAGAATGCGGCCAAAAAAAAAAATGCTTGCGAGCCTAATTCTCAAGATATCCCCCTTCACCCCGCCAGCCTAGTCCAAGTACGCAATCTATGCAGCAAATTATGCAACAAATCGGGCTCGTCTTTGTCTCGTCGACACCTTATATCCCTCGCATGGGAACTCGGCCGTCAACCACGGTCGCTACAGGGGCGCCTGTTTACACTATGAATACCAACAATCAACTCTCATGAAATAATATCCACCAAGTTTTTTTCCACGAACCTGAAATACAGTGCCATATGGAGTGTTGATGGGACTACAGCACGCAGTCACCCCAGTACATACTGAGGGGGTAGGATCACACGTCGCAGAGGAAAGCTGAAAACATGTCTATCAGTGGATGTATTTCGCTGTTGATTAACTAGAGGCCTTACAGTAAAGTTGCAACAATAATAGGTGGTACCTTGCGGGCAACCAATAATTTGACGAGGTTCGGGCTTGTTGGGCACATCAGCGGCGACGCTATGCAGGACGACAGCGATGAGCGGCGAGGAGGAAAGAAAGAGGGTTGAACATCATTGCTAGTAGGTGGTCGATAGTCGAGAGACTGTTGACGTTGAGATGGATAACGAGAAGCAGAGACCACCTCTAGGTTTATGTACCAGAAATCGGAACCGTCGGGACCGTTTTAACGATGTCTTTGTAACCCCATTGGGCTCGTCATGAGGAGTGCCTCGTCACAGACCCGATCAACGAACCAGAGTTCGTAATAAAGTACACAATTGTAAGCGCAAAAAGAACCTGCATATGCCCATTGGGACAACGTGGACACAAATGTGACTGAAATAAGCACCTAGTTATTCAGTGGCGGTGGCGAACCACGGTGGTGCCAGTCGGACGGGGTGATGATCGAGGATTGATGGAGTCTATGACGGCCGGACGGAGACAGGTGTCAGGAATACTTCGCAAAGGGAGCGAAAGAAATGCACACTCTGAATGTGGCGACTCTTAGCTGAAGGAAACAAGTATCCCTTCTCCGCCAAGCTCAGGTTTGATCACCTAGTTTCCTTTAATCAATCTCTGGTGAGTTCTGGCTTCGGCGATATGTCTATTTCGATCGTAGTCGTGCTCACATTGTTGGAAATCGATATTTTATAGGCTCGAACAAAGTTGTAGTGGTAGTGCGGGTATACTCATGGTAGTACCAGGCGAGTGGCGGAGTTTTCTCAGGCTGTCCAAATCTTAAGGCAAACTCGCAATTCTATCGTCCTCACCAGGGGTCGACAATAGCACTAGTTACCAGACTAGGCCGACGCCGTGGATTCAGAATACTTTGCGGCCCCACCTGTCGATTTCAGTACTTCGGTGACTAGCCCATCTAATGGGGCATGCCGCCAATAGTTTGTCTTAGTACGCAAAAAAAGCGACAGCAGGAGAGGTTGCACGTCTTTCTTTTTTCTTTCTTTTTCGGTGGAAAAGATAGAAGGAGAATAGTAGCGGCAATGATCCAGGCTCCGAATGGTGTGTTCCCATGGCTCCTCCTCTCTGAATGCACGTTTGGGTTTGTGACTGAGCCGACAACAGAACCGATCATCTCATTTGGAGGTTTTGGGAGGTTCGGCTGCGTCAAGTTTCGTAAGACGATTCCAGGCTGCAAGTAGCAATGGACAGGTCCATTATTCCTCAGGCATCAAGTGCCATCTGGTCAATAAACCATGTACACGATCTGATTCCGACTACTGTCTTATCCAAGTCGGCCCCACGATGTGCTCCATGCACTGAACGTACAGTGAATCCACTAGAGGTGATATTCGCTGAACGACGGTGTTCACTTACAGTGCCATCACAGCATATGCTTTGCCACCCAGCCTTGCACTCCTCAGCCGTCTTAATGTCACATTTCGAGCTATATTTCTGCATGTCGTGTGATGAATAACCAATAGATAATCTAAACTGGTTCTCACGTCGGTAGGACAACAAATGTAAAGGCATCCCTTAGCAGTGTCAAACGTTTGTATGTTGCGGGGTTCAAATGTGCAGGCAAGAGCGAGTTGGGTAATTCAGCAGTTGTAGTGCCGATCTGCAGAACGACAGCGGTAAAAGCTGGGAGAAGATGGAAGGACCTGAGCATTGCTACCTGGTGAGAGTGAGGAGGCTGATAAAAAGCAGAGAAGTACCAGTCGCCCATTATATATATACGAGTGAGTCCTGGTGCTGACAGTATCTCTGTTTGAGCCCATTTTCAATTCGGCGAAAGGCAAACCCTGGATGGGCTACTGGGTGGCCGCCATCAGACATGGCAAATCGTGCACATGGGTCGTTTGTGCAATTAGAGAGATTCCTCTGCCGCTTAAAAGTGCCATTTGGTGCATATTCCTTCGATCTTGGTAACTAAGACATCAATTTCAGATCCGGGCATGTTCTGCGATGCTCCATGAGCTCTTGTTGTTTGTTCTTAGAAATCAAATGGCAGACTAGAGCCCGAAGAGTAACACAAAAACTTTCACGAGACGAGGAGAAACAAGATAATGTAGGCGCGAGCCTGTTTCTCACCTTGTCATCGAGTCACTCTTGGGTTCATCTCACATTAACAGCCCGGACCATGTACATGATTTAATCCCAAACAAATTCACACTGTCCTCTTGTTGGGAGTATGGCGTAGCAACGTCCATTGAGGAAGGGTTACTGGTGTTATGTTTTCTTGTTCTCTCTACCCCTATACTTGATTACCTTCCCATGATCTTTCCTTTTCCACTATATGATAACCTTTCCATGATCTTGACTGTTCTTACCACGACCCGGACGCTATTCCCGTTCTAGGCATAGATTGTTCTTTGCCTCGTATCCCCTTTTCTTCCCTTCCTTGATGGTAGCCACGATACGATAGCTATGACTCAACATGACTCACTATGAGTCATTCCGCAGTAGGACACAGCTTGGTCCGTGCACCGACAGAATACCTATTTAG
>JBBPKO010000303.1:0-10306 GCA_038089295.1 Xerocomus amazonicus
TTATCCTCTGTGGAATACAATTATGACATCTATGATCGTGAGCTCCTTGCTGTCATCCATACCCTGGCTGAATGGAAACATTATCTTCATGGAATAGGTCTCCTTGTCACTCTCTACACTGATCATAAAAACTTGTCCTATTTTAAACAACGCCACTGCCTCTCCCATCGACAGGCCCACTGGATGCTCTTTCTTCAGGACTTTGACCTTCACTTCTCCATTCAACCAGGCTCTGCTATGGGTCCTGCCAATGCTCTCTTCTGTCAGACTTCCCCTGACCTCTTGGCGGACAATGCTGCCATCACTCTCCTCCCTCTGGACCTCTTCATTTCTCTCATTGATGTCACCCTCCAATAGAAGATTGCCCTCTCCACTCCTTCTGATCCTCTTATTCTCTCTGCTCTTGATCATATGCATGAAGGTTCTCCCCTTTTCCCTCATTCCACTTTTCTTGACTGGGCCTTTTGTGACAGTCTCCTTTATTATCATTCCCATCTTTATGTTCCCCCCTCCTCTTGTCATGACCTCATTTCTTCCGTCCATTCTTCCCCAGCTGACAGCCATGGCAGTCAATTCTGCACTCTCGCACTTCTTCAATGCAACTATTGGTGGCCAGGTATGTCCATCTTCATTTGTGCTTTTGTTGCTGGCTGCCCCCTCTGCTAGTCATCTAAGCCCCTTACTTTGCCCATTCTCCCCCCTCTTTCTCCCCTTTCCTCCTCTGCTACTTGTCTGTTTCAGCAGCTTTCTGTCAATCTCATCACTGGTCTGCCCCCAGTTGGTCTCTTGGATTCAGTCATGGTCATGGTTGACCATGGGCTTACTAAGGGGGTCATCTTTATTCCTTGCTCGAAGACGATCAATGCTGTGGGTGTAGCCTCCTTCTTTTTCCATCATGTTTTCCCTCACTTTGGCCTCCATGATTGTCTCATTTCTGATCAAGGCCCACAGTTTGCCTCCACCTTCGCTCATGAACTGGCTCATCTCCTATAATATGACGTCGCACTCTCTTCAGCCTACCATCCACAGACAGATAGAGAAACGGAACATGTAAATCAAGAACTAAAAACATATCTCTGTCTTTTCTACAGCAATGACCCCCTAACTTGGCCTGATTTCCTCCCTTTTGCCCAATTTCACCATAACTTGTCTGTTCATTCTTCCACCAAATGTTCCCCCTTTTCTCTCCTCTTAGGTTATGAACTGTGAGCATACCCAACTCTTGGCAAGACATTCCTCCCTGCTCTGACTGAATGACTGAACACACTAGACAAAGCGCGATGAGAAGCGTCAGTGGCCTATAAATTGTCACAACAACTGATGCATGCCAGAATTCACAGTAGGTTCCACCCATGGAAGGTTGGTGATAAGGTGTGGTTAAAAGCCACTAATCTCCACTAAAGTACACTGTGGAAGAAATTAAACCCGCTACAAGAAGGCCCCTTCATTATCACTCAGGTACTCTCCCTTGTAGCATATCGGCTAAAACTTCCTCTGACATGGAAGATTCACAACATCTTCCATGCTTCTCTTCTTTCTACTTTCCACACTACTCCTGAATTTGGCACTCTGATGCTTCATCCACCAGCAGAGATTATTGATAAAGAAGAACAATGGGAGGTAGAGCACATCATACAGTATAAAGGAGAAAAGAACCAACAAAAGTACCTTATTAAGTGGAAGAGATATTCTCATGTAGAGAATATGTGGGAACCAGAAAAGAACTTATCCAGCACATGGACCACTCTCCTTGCTTATAAATGATGTCTTTCACTCTGATAACAACAACTCCCCCTTTGTCATGCCTGCCATCCACAACAACTTCGACAAGTCCAACTCCTCCACCACCCTTCCTATCCCTGACAATTTCCCCATCCATACCAACCACCTCCCCAAATTCCCTCGTCACCTTCTATATGCTGCCATTTTGCAGAGCGCCCCCCTCCTCCTTGAGATTACCAATCATCCACTTGCCACTAAGGCCCTCTTAGAGGGATGTATGCTGTATTTGATGTATTCCACCCTTCATCTCTTGTCAAATGCCGCCACTCCTCGAGACTGTCCCTTTGTCCTTGCTGCCGAAGACAGCATCTGTATCACCCAGATGCAGATCTAAACCCTAGATCTACTATATTGCCTTCACTTAGGAGATGTGATCGATGATCTACCTTACCATTCTATTTCAGAGATTATGCTTCCTCTTGTCCACACCCTTCATTCTTATGCCTTAGCCATTTACCTCACTGGAGAGGATGAAGTGAATATCCCTCCTTATTCTACCTCCCCTAGCCCACCTCTACACTATCGACCCCCATCTGCTCCATCATCGCCATCCACTCCTCCTACCACTCCCAATGACTCCTCTCCTGGTCTCCTCTCCATTCCAGAAGAAATGCCATCACCACCCCCATGCTGCCCTTCCTCTGTCTCCCTCCCCCAATGTCAACAGCAAAGAACCGTATTGTCTTTCGGTCTCCCCTCATCAGTAATTCATCGACAAACATCTGCTACCCCTTCCAAACCCATTGGTTCATATGCCAACCTGATCAACATGGACACAGGAGGTCCTCCGTTTCGTCCCCTCAATCCTCCATCCGATGGATGGGACTCCTTCTGTGGATGGTGCAGGGAGTACGACTCTCACCTAAGCATCCATTGTCAGAACTATGTCTGTTCTGTTTGCACTCATCGAGCACCCAGTAATTCCCTCCCCAACTGTCCTATGGCAGTATGCCCCACCTGTCACTTCTCCCATGGGTCAGCCCCATGCTCCACCCTCTGCTCTTTCTATCATCAAGTTCACAGAACAGCCCCCTGCACAACTCCACAACATATGAAGTGTGTTGGTATTCGCTGGGGGGACCAATGCCCAGCGATCGAGCATTACTGACAAGGACTGGCAGCTGATGAAGACTTATATGATCTGACTCCTATCTAGGCTGAAGAGTTCAATGAGCAGGATGAACACTGGGCTGGTAAGCATTAAGCCAGGTGGCTTAATTCTAAAAGTGGACCTTATGTTACGATTTTCTCCTTCTTTCTTCCTTGTTTCGACATTACACACATATGTTTTCCTTTCTATCTGATGGACACTATTCTCTTTGTAGGTAGATCTTCTTATCTTGCCTTGTTCCCCTTATCTGATCCCCAAACGATTACCATCTCTCCTTTCCCCCAACTGATCATTATCCATCCCCAACAGATTGTTATCCCCTACTGATTTCCATTGACAATGCTTAGTCAGGATGGTCTGTGCACCAAGGGGAGTAGTATATATACCTTGTGTATGTACCAATATCTTTAAGCTAGATCTATGCAATACTACACAGTTCTAGTCTTGTCCTCATCACTAAAAGACCTTGTCCCAAGCCTTGAGTAGTATCTTTTCGACTTTCGTCTTAAAGGTACTTGAAGCATAACAGGCACTCGCTGCCCTGGAAAACTGGCACATTGAGGCTCTTGATGTCCAAAGCACTTACCTTTATAGAAAGCTTAAAGAAGAGATCTACATGAGACAACCCCAAGGCTTCATAGTCCCTAGCAAGGAAAACATGGTGCTTAGACTATGCCGTGCCCTATATGGGTTGAAATTGTTACGATTTTCTTGTTTTGCATCCGTATTCTTCGTGGGCCGCTCTTATCGTTCTTATCATGATCAGATCTCCTCTTATCGATGGACACCCTTTTTCCTTCTAGGCAATGATTGTTATCATGCCTCGTGTTCCCTATCAGATCCCCAACTGATTACTATCGCCCCAAACCCCAACTGATCTTAATCATAGCCCCATAGATCGCTACAATAACGCTTAGTCAGGGTGGTCTGTGCACCACAGGGAGTAGTATAAATACTTAGTGCCATGTACTCGAACAGTAAGCTAGTTCTACGCAATCCCACGTTGAATTAGACTTGTCCTCATCGCTACAAGATTTCGCCTCAAAGCCTTGAGTAGTATCTTTCGACTTAACCATCGACAAGATACTCGAAGCGTAACAAAAGAACTAGCTTCTTCCTCGCTGGAGGTTATCAAACGCCAGCATTCCACCCACATTCCGCCCCCCTTCGTCGAGTAGCGACGACAACAGTTCCGCTACTCACTCTCACTCCTCCCCCTACCTTTCACTGTCTCCAGTCCACGAGGATATCCCTCTTCCCGCAGAAGAGCTCTCTCCTCTTGACGTAACACCCCTCACACCCCCACCACCCCATCCCTTTCCCCCTCCACCCGCTATGGAAGAAGCCCTCGAAGCTCTCGGAGCCCCTCCTCGCCCTATCGAATTGAAAGCCGGATTGCCTGGCGACTTCTCTGGTGACTCGCAGGATGCACCACATTGGGGAATGGCCATGACGGCCTTCTTTACTCTCAATCCAGAAATCTATAATACCGACAGAAAGAAGATGCTCGTAACATTGAGCAAAATGACCAAAGGCCAAGGGCAGGCCTTTGTAGAGAAATGGTACTGTCAGATCAGGGATGCCACAATCCCACCTGAACAGAAGACATATGACACCATGATGGACGACTTCCGCAAAACGTTCTTCCCGTTTAACTACAAGGATATGGCCAGAAGAAAAATGATGGATACCATACAGAACATCCAAGAGAAGGATGGATTTCAGAACTACATTGCAGACTTCCAGTTACATGCAGCACAATCGGGAGTGACTGACCAGAATACGCTCATCGATGTCTTCGCACGAGGACTAGACCCTCGTCTGTCACAAATGATCCTCTCATCCGCCGTCGTCCTAGACACCCTCACTGGATGGGTTACCGACGCTGCCAAATTCCATGCCCAATAGTAGCATATTGCTGACCTCCGTCGAGGAGGCACCCTCGCAGCTCATCGAAGAGACCCTAATGCTATGGACATCGATGCTATCACCCTTTCTCCAGCAAACAAAGCCAAGCATATCCGGGAGAATCGCTGCTTCTTGTGTCACAAAGTTGGATGCTGGACAGGAAAGCATCGTGGAGAAACAAGGAACCTACCCTCCACCTGTCCCCCACCCCATCCCAACAGATCCTTCTCCTCCCCCTCTCGATTCCCCATCTCTCATCCTCCACTGCTGTCGGCACCGTCATCACCCAGCATTAGGACTACACCAGTCCTCATACCAGATCTACTATCGTCAACCACTGAACAGACACCAGCCACAGAATTAACTGCATATGTCGCTTCCCTAGTCGAGAAGGGGAACACTCCAACAAACATTAAGGCCAATTTGAAGGCTTTCTATGAAGGGGAACAAGAGGATCCCCAAGCAATGGACATCGCTAAACTTACTGTCCAGGGTTTTTGAACAGGAGGAAAGACCAGTCGACGCCTTCCCCTCCTATGAAAGTAGCAGCCATGTATTCTAGCCAGAACAACGAGAATGCTATGTGAATTCCTCTGTCTCTGGCTACTGCCACCAAGAAAGTCAACCTCCTTGCTCTCGTAGATAGCGGGGCTTCCAGAAACTTTATCGATAAAGCCTATGCACAACGACTACACCTCCCTCTCCTACCTCTCCTCCCTCCTCTCCGAGTTAACAACGTGGATGGAAGTAAGAATGGAGGAGGTTCCATTCGATGGAAAGCAAGAATTCCACTCAGATTTCAGGACGTCTTTTGGACTGAAGAACTACTAGTGACAAACCTGGGAAAGGAACAGATTATCCTCAGTTTCCCTTGGTTGCAACAGGCAAACCCTAATATTGATTGGGCTATAAACACAATTCATTTGTCACCACCCTCCGACGATCCTCCTCACACTCTCCACTTCCTCTCTGCCTCCCCTAACGCAAAAATAACTCGACGACTCACTCGAAGAGAGTGCATGAAACACAAACAAATCATCGCTAAGACTACCATCACAACTGATCTCGCCCAGCAAAGCGAGAAAGTAGAGAAAATGCTCCCCTCATTTGTAGCAGATTACCAAGATGTGTTTGATGAACCAACAGCAAGGACCTTACCTCCATCCCGACCCTTTGACCATGCCATCACCCTCACTCCGGATTTCTCCCCACGGGTAGCCAAGACGTATCAATTAAACCCCCAAGAAATGGCTGCTTGTCGAAAGTTCCTTGATGAAAACCTCACAGTGAGGAGAATAACTCCTTCCACATCTCCACAAGCTTCCCCCTTCTTCTTTGTCCCAAAGAAAACTAGAGATCTACGATCGTGCCAAGACTACTGCTACTTGAATGAACATACTGTTAAAAACGCCTATCCCCTCCCCCTTATTCCAGATTTGATTGATAAACTTCGCGGCTCGCATATATTTACCAAGATGGATATACGCTGGGGATATAACAATGTCCTCATTAAGACTGAAGATCAATGGAAAGCTGCCTTCATCACTCCTTTTGGGCTGTTCGAACCTACAGTGATGTTCTTCGGATTGTGTAATTCTCCTGCCACCTTTCAAGCTCTGATGAACCATCTTTTTTGAGACTATTTAGCCCAAGGGTGGCTAGTCATTTATATGGATGATATCCTCATTCACTCGACAGAATTGGAAAGTCATCATCTCTGCACTTGATTGGTTCTAGCTCGCCTGTGAGAACACTCCCTCTTCCTCAAACTGTCGAAATGTACATTTGACACATCCTCCATTGAATATCTCGGGTTGATCATTACTCATAACTCTATTAGGATGGACCCAGTTAAACTCTCTGCAATCATGAAGTGGACTCCCCCTTCAACTGTCAAAGGAGTCCGCTCATTCTTGGGATTTTGTAACTTCTACCGGAAGTTTATCCCCAGTTTCTCCACTCTTGCTGCCCCCCTCTATGCTCTTACGAGAATTGCCCATCCATGGGATTGGACGCCACATTGTCAACAAGCTTTTGACACCCTGAAACGGCATTTCACCACTGCCCCAGTCCTCCTTCTTCCCAACTTAACCTCCCCTTTCTTTGTGATGACAGATGCCTCCCTTCTAGCTACGGGCGGTGTTCTCATGCAACGCGACGTTAATGGAGACCTCCATCCTTGTGCTTACCTCTTGCGGACACTTTCCCCTGCTGAATGCAATTACGATATCTACGATCGCAAACTCCTCGCCATCATCCACGCCTTGGCGGAATGGAAACACTATCTACAGGGGACCGGACTGCCGGTCATGATCTATACAGATCACAAGAATCTGGCATATTTCAAGCAACCTCACCGTCTTTCCCAGCGATAAGCTCGCTGGATGATGTTCCTCCAAGACTTTGACCTTCGCTTCTCCGTCCAACCAGGTTCCTCGATGGGTCCTGCAGATGCCCTTTCCCATTCCTCCTCCTCTGACATGTCCACGGACAATGCCGATACCACTCTCCTTCCCCTCACTCTTTTTATCAATCTCATTGATGCCGCACTTTGGGAGAAGATTGCGTTCTCTACCCCCTCAGACCTGTTGGTCCTCTCTGCCCTCAAACGGATGAGGGAGGGTTCTCCCCTTTTTCCTCGCTCCTCTCGCCTGGACTGGTCTTTCACTGATGGTCTTTTGTACTTCTGTTCCCATCTTTATGTTCCCCCATCTTCCTGCCATTCCCTTGTTTCTTCTATCCATTCCTCTCTGACTGGTGGTCATGGCAGGCAGTTCCGCACCCTTGCTCTTCTTCAATGTGACTATTGGTGGCCAGGTATGTCCACCTTCATCTGCTCTTTCGTCGCTGGCTGTCCCCTGTGCCAATCTTCGAAGCCGCTCACCTCTCTGGTCGTTCCTCCTCTGTCCCCCCTCTCCTCCTCTACGACTCGTCCCTTCCAACAGCTCTCGGTCGATTTTGTCTCTGGCCTTCCCCCCGTTGGTTCTTTTGATTCTGTCATGGTCGTGGTCGACCATGGGCTTACTAAGAGGGTGATTTTCCTTCCATGCTCTAAATCAATCGACGCTGCTGGGACCGCCATGCTCTTTTTCCGTCATATTTTCCCCTACTTTGGGTTGCACGATTGTCTTATCTCGGACCGGGGTCCACAATTCGCTTCTGCCTTTGCTCAAGAGCTAGCCCGTCTCCTTCACTATGATGTTGCCCTGTCCTCCGCCTATCATCCCCAAACTGATGGGGAAACCAAACGAGTCAACCAGGAATTAGAAATATACTTACGCCTCTTCTGTAGCAACGAACCCACTTCCTGGCCCGAATTCCTTCCTATGGCTCAATTCCATCATAATTCCTCTGTACACTCCTCCACGAAACAATCTCCTTTCTTGCTCATCCTGGGTTATGAACCCCAGGCATATCCAACTCTTGGAAAAATGTTCATCCCTGCCTTAACTGACCAATTAGGTAAATTAAGCAAGGCACGCATGGAAGCATCCACTGCACATGAGGTAACCCAACAGTTAATGAAGACCAGAATTCGTAGCAAGTTCCATCTGTGGAAAGTCAGAGATAAGGTGTGGCTCAAGGCCTCTAATCTCCGATGAAGCACACCATGGAGAAAGCTCAACCCATTAAGGGAAGGCCCCTTCGTTATCACTCAAGTGATTTCTCCTGTGGCATACAAACTACAACTTCCCCCAACATGGAAGATCCACGATGTCTTCCATGCCTCACTCCTCTCCTCCTTCCGCACAACTCCCAAATTTGGAACTCTGATGCTTTGACCCCCACTGGAGATTATCGATAACAAAGAACAGTGGGAAGTAGAACGCATTTTACAACACCGTGGAGAAAAGGGGCAACGGAGTTACCTGATTAAGTGGGAAGGCTACTCGCATGCCGAAAATACATGGGAGCCGGAAGACAATTTAGCTGGTGCATGGACCGTCCTACTGGCATATAAGAAGTCCCATCGACTTCATTGACTCCCCAGAATGCCAGCTATCTGCCACCTCTCAAACATCATGACTACCACCAAATCAACCACCTCCCCAGTGTTGCCTGACCTGCTCCCTCTTCGTGCCAACCTCCTTCCCATTTTCCCTCGATGACTCTTATTCGGCGCCATCCTTCAAGACGCCGTTCTTATGATATCCATTGTCAACCATCCGTTAGCTGATGAAGCCATGTTAGAGGTGTGTAACCTCTATCTCACATATTCGACTCTCCAACTAGTCATGCACCAACTTACTCCTCAAGACCGTCCCCCTGCCTTAGTAGCAGAGGGAAGCATTTGCATAGCACAAGCACGTATTCAGACCTTGGACCTTCTTTTTCTCCTACGTTTTGGAGATGTGGTGAACATGCTTCCTTATGATTTAGTTGCACCGATTTTCTCTCCCCTTCTACGAACTCTTCACCCTAGAGCACTACAAAGTTACTTGACACAGGATGATGACCCAGTCCTCCCTTGTACCCGCTCGACCCGCTCGCTTTCTCCTTCTCCTACGCCGCTCCCCCATCAACCCGCCCATCAAATAGCCACAGACTCTCCCCCTTCGTCTCCTCCCACTTCGTCTCCTTTGCCCCCGCCACTCATTCTTCCGACCTTGCCCGATACTCGTCAAATTCCCACACCATCCTCTTGTCATCAACCTCGACAAAAGACCATCACCTCGTCGTTCGGGCTTTCCACCTCTCCTATCCATTGTCGCACTTTCTTGCATCAGGAAGGAACCCAGGCAGATCCCATTGACGTCGATGTCCCAACCACTTGGGAAAGTTACTGTATTCATTGTGGAGAATATGACACACATCTAGGAATTCATTGTCCGATCTATTCCTGTCCTGTCTGTCAACAGGTTGCCCCTGGCCATGCAAAGGAGAATTGTCCATCTGGTATCTGTGCCACCTGTGGCCATGTGCACGGCTGGAGTCCTTGTCCCCCTCCAGACTACACTACTAAGAAAGAAGAGGAAGATCTCTACGAACCTACCCCCCTTCCAGCAGAAGACTATGATGAGCGAGACGAAGCATGGGCCACGAAGGGTCAATACTGACATCAAGAATGAAGTATCAGTCGGTGACTGATAACTAAAGCTGGGGCTTTTGTTACGATTTTCTTGTTTTGCATCCGTATTCTTCGTGGGCTGCTCTTATCGTTCTTATCATGATCAGATCTCCTCTTATCGATGGACACCCTTTTTCCTTCTAGGCAATGATCGTTATCATGCCTCGTGTTCCCTATCAGATCCCTAACTGATTACTATCGCCTCAAACCCCAACTGATCTTAATCATAGCCCCATAGATCGCTACAATAATGCTTAGTCAGAGTGGTCTGTGCACCACAGGGAGTAGTATAAATACTTAGTGCCATGTACTCAAACAGTAAGCTAGTTCTATGCAATCCCATGTTGAATTAGACTTGTCCTCATCGCTACGAGATTTCGCCTCAAAGCCTTGAGTAGTATCTTTCAACTTAACCATCAACAAGATACTCGAAGCGT
>JBBPKO010000303.1:10403-21023 GCA_038089295.1 Xerocomus amazonicus
GTAACAGAAATAAGCCAGACTTGCCTGGTGGGAAACTCTAAATGAATCCATGAAAGATCTTGGCTTCAATTGATTGAGATCAGATGCTGGACTATTTCTCTACCAGAGAAATAGGACCATTGTTGCTGTCATCTATGTAGATGATGCAATGTTCTGTGGACTCTCTAAAGCTGCTGTTGATGAGATTAAGGGCTTATTCATGAAGAAATGGGAATGTAGGGACTTAGGTCCTGCAAAGGAATTTCTCCATATGCAAATCTGATGATCGGGATGTAGTATCTTAATTGATCAATGCGATTACCTCCTGAAAGTTGTAGAGTGCTGTGGAATGATCAATGCCAAAATGGCACCTACTCCTTTGCCCAAAGGATATTATCCTCTCTCTCACAAAGGTGAAGTAGATCCACAAATTAGATCTACCTTCCAAATGATGATCGGATCACTCTTATATCTAACCTTAGATACTAGACTAGATATAGCATATGCTGTAACTACCCTGGCCAAGCAAAGTGCCAACCCAAATCAGGAGCATCTCAATAAGGCTAGATACATTTGCTGGTACCTTAATGGGACTAGGCATTATGCCTTAATCTTTAATGGTGCTTCCCAAGTGGGTTTAATCGGCCATGCTGACTCAGACTGGGGATCTGATCCCAATACCCATTGCTCTCAGACTGGTTGGGTTGTAAAGCTGGCTAATGCTGCTTTCTCCTAGAAAACCAAGCAACAGGAATGAGTCACTTACTCCTCCACAGAAGTGGAGTATGTTTCCTTGTCTGATTGTAGTAGACAATTGGTATGGATATATTCTCTCTTGACAGAACTCGGCTATGAATTAAAGCCGATCCCTCTCTGCAGAGATAATCAGGGCTCCATCTTTATGGCATCAAACCCTGTCACCGAAGTCCACTCTAAACATGTGGACATCAAGTGGCATGGAGTCTGTGATTTCATAAGAGAAAAGTTGATCAAGCTATTCTTTGTCGATGGATCTGAGAATCCGGCTGATATATTCACCAAGAATCTAGGTCGAGTCAAGTTTGAGAAATTTAGATCTCAACTAGGTCTTATCTTTTATGATAGTCCACCCACCTCATAGTTGCCATCTCATACTATATGTTTTTCCACCAGTTGCAAAACATGGAGGAGTGTTGAATGATAATCCTATATAGGTAGTTCACATTACATAATCATGTAGTATATAATTAGGACTCAGACGTCTGAGTTCAAATAGACTCTTGTCTTCTGACATTCACCATCAATGCTAGTTGCTACTAGTCTACTCCAATCAATGTGAGTACCAGTAGTATTCTTTAGAGAGCATTGCTATGCTTCTCAATTCTACAGCTATAAACTGATAAAACTCCTCTCTATCATGGTCAGAGAGTAACTTCTGATCTGAAAACAAAAACTCTTGTGTGTTGCAGTTGCACAATTTCTCTCAAAGCTGAAGGAGAGAGAACCGGATATGCCTAGCTACGGCAACTGAATACACTCAGCACAGCAACATGACAATAACTGTAATCACACAAACAGTGAATGTTATCAATTCGTTCTATGTAGCAGCCTCTACCGCTCTACTAATATGACCCCTAGTGCACTATGGGGAATAGCAACTTTATTCATATTTCGATACCACCTCCAAGACAGAGGATGATAAAGGTAATACCCTGAGTATAATGGGTACTACTATGGCAAACAACCATATGAATAGCATTTACTGGGTGCTAGTCCCAAGATACATCTCATGTATCTCAGCAGGTCCTACCATAGGAGGGTAGTCTTGTTCAAGTGAAACAAGATCAAAAACCACAGAGATGGAACTATGGTAGAACAACAGTAATGGAATAAACACCAACACTCAAATGAATGCTGGGGCAAGGGTGATGGGATTAGTCAACACTCGTACTGGCCCAGTTTTTAGATCCTAGATAATGCCCAAGTGAACAAGACTGGGGTCTCCAGTTGTTGCACATCCAGTATTTATATTACAGCTATCTATACACATACCATGCTATGCTACATTAATTAAGGTTTGAATCAACAAGAGAGGTAAATGCTATTGACTAATAACTGTAGTATGATAAGAGTTCTATCTGCCATTGGCTGGAAGTGTAAAGTATCAGTCAGTGAAAAGATAAGAGAGACTAATGCTACTGGTTAGAATATCATAGAACAAATAAAGTCATAGTGATATTATTAGGTCTAGAACAGATCACATGACTTGCTGAGTCATGGGTCTGGACCAGATTACCTAATCGGTCATGTGACATGTCACGTGACTATGAAGAGTAGAAGTCTGAATAAGTGGAAGTCATGTGACCTGAAAAGTAAAGATAAAATACTAGAAAAATTGGGAGAAAATATAGAATAATAGAAGGTTTCAAAATACAGACCATGCTATGCTACATTTCTTTAAGGTTCAAATCAACAAGAGAAGGAATTGCTATTGGCTAATAACTATAGTATGATAAGAGTCCTTTCTGCCATTAACTAGAAGCATTAGAGATCAGTCAGCAGAAAGATAAGAGAGACTAATGCTATTAGTCAGAATATGATAGAATAAATGATGTCATTGTAGATTACCTAATCAGTCATGAGATGCATCACATGACTGTGAAAGGTAGAAGTCTGGATAAGTGGAAGTCATGTGACTTCAAAAGTGAAGGTAAAAGGCTTAAAAAATTGGAAGAAAATATAGAAAAATAGGGGGTTTCATAACACTACCTCTCGGCAAGGGTCTTGAATCCCAAAGAAGACCCAGTAGGTGAAACCTCAGTAAAATTTTTATATTTTTCAAAAAGGGCAGAAAAGGCCAATATATCAAAGCTGCAGAGATGACAAGGGGCAGAGGGGTGGGTGAGGTGAAAGGCATTAAGGGCCTTGGTGGCATTGACCAGATTAGACTCAGGCTCCCAGGAGTGGTCTGAAACATCTCATCCTTTCCAGTGAACAAGGAATTCAAGTTTTCCTTGTCAAAGGCAGGAGTCAACAATGTAGTCCACTTTATACTCCTCCGTGTGGTCATCATGGATGATGATTGGGTCCAGGCAGATGACTGGATACTTGGCAGAGGGTTTGATGTATGGTTTGACACAGGAGACATTGACAATGGGGAAAACTTTCCAAGAGGAGGGAAGAATCAGTTTGACAGCATTGGTGTTACAATTTTTCTTCTTTTGTCTTCGTTCCCTCTAATCACCTTGTATGTTCCCCTTTCTATCCAACAGACACTATTCCTTTTCTAGGCAAATCACTTATCTTGCCTCATTTCCCTACCTCATCCCCAGCTGATTACTATCTCCCCATTCCCCAGTAGATCATTATCCATTCCCCAACAGATCATTATTGCCCCACTGATTTCCATAGATAACACTTAGTCAGAATGGTCTGTGCATCATAGAGAGTAGTATAAATATCTTAGTGTATGTATCTGTATCCCTAAGCTAGTTCTACACAATCCTACATCGTTCTAGTCTTGTCCTCATTGCTAAGAGACTTCATCCTCAAAGCCTTGAGTAGTATCTTTTCAACTTTGTCCTAAAGGTACTTGAAGCATAACAATTGGAGCAGATGGCATTGATTGTGTACAGCCCAATCCATTTCTGAGTGAGCTTTTTACTCAGGTATAGAAGGGAGAGATGAGCGGTGGAGAGCCAAATGTGATCTCCAATGACATAGGCTGGGGCTGAGGAGCAGAAAGATTTGGTAGTGTACTCCATAACTTGCTGAGTATGGTTGAGTGTAGCTTTGACCTCAGTATGTGATTTTGTGAGCTGAGTGTCAAAAGGAAGTGGGAAGCATATGCCTGGATTAAAACCAACATGAGGGGCATAGTTCCAAGTAACCACAAAGGGGATCATGTCTATGGCCACTATAAGAGAATTATTGTGTTGAAATTGGGCAAGTGCAAGCCATTCAGCCCAATCATGCTATTTCTTAGCAACATAAAGGCATAGATATTGTTCTAAGTTGCAGTTGACTCACTCAGTTTGACCATCAGTTTGTGGATGGAAAGCAGTGGAGAGTTTCTGTTCGATTCTGAGAAGGGTACATAGCTGCCATGTAAACTCAGAAGCAAATTGAGGTCCATAATCAGACACCACTAAGGAAGGTAAGCCATGGACTGTCCAGACGTGATCTTGGAACAGTCATGCAGTGTCTTCAGAAGATACTGAAGAAGTACAGGGGATGAACACTACTTCTTTTGAGAAACAATCCACCACTACCATAATGGCCATTTTACCCTTTGAGTCAGGTAGTCCTGTGATGAAATCTACTGAGATATTGGCCCATAGGGTGGAAGGAACAGAGAGAGAGAGGAGTTTCCCTGTAGGAGGTTTAGAGGATCCCTTAGCCACTATGCAAACAAGACAAGCATTGACAAACCAGTTGACATCTTTCAAGATGCCAGGCTAGCTATAGAAATGGAGAAGGTTGGTGAGTGTCCTTTGTCTGCCAGGATGGCTGGCTATAGGGGAGGAATAACATTCAGAAAGAATTTGAGGGCAGAGTGCTTCTGGTATGAAAGCTTGTCCTTTCACATCAATATGAAGATGTGTAGCTTCATCTACCAAAAAGCTTGTAAGGGGGTGTTCAGAGAGATGGGATTGGATGCAATCTGCTAACTTAGAGTGGAGTGTAATCACTTCTTTAGTGAAATGGGTGGAGCAGAGTATGGTGATGTTCTTGTTATGGCTGTTGTCAGATACACTATGATCAGGGTGTCATGACAGCGTATTGGCCTGACCATTTGTGCTGCCAGGTTTGTGCATCACCATGTAGTTGTATTTAAGGAGGAACTCATGCCATCAAGCTTGGCATGCTGAAAGATCCTGTGGTTTCTGCCAAAACTCTAATGCCTTGTGGTCAGTCTAGATCTCAAAGTTGGGTCGATCGATCAGATGATGGTGCTATTCTTTCAGTATCCAAATGATGGCCAATAACTCTTTGTTATAAATAGGGTAGTTTCATTTGGCTGAATTGAGAGAATGAGAATAGAAGGATGCTGGTCTCCAATCTCCATTGGGCTTTGTTATGAGATCCTAATCTCTCAATATGGAAAGGCTTGTTAACAATG
Source organism: Xerocomus amazonicus (assembly GCA_038089295.1). Lineage (NCBI taxonomy): Eukaryota > Fungi > Basidiomycota > Agaricomycetes > Boletales > Boletaceae > Xerocomus > Xerocomus amazonicus. The sequence continues at coordinate 15,484 of JBBPKO010000303.1, forward strand.
AAGCCTTGACTGAGACTTAGCTAGATCCCAGAATGAAGGCTGACTATGGCACATTCCAAGGGGATGAGGATACTCTGGGATGGTGGTCAATGTGTAACAGTAACCAAGAGAGTGAGAAGGGAAATAGGATTGTCTTGCTAGCTTCTATGCTAGCACTAAAGATGTAACAGTGAGAATACAGATGGAGAATTATCCCTCTACAGTATGTATGTACTTATACTGTAGGGTATGGTGCACAGACCAGGCTATGTAAGTACATATATGGAAGTAGGGTTGAGGGTTCCATAACCCTGGATACAGGGTTGTATGGGAATAGGCCATTGGTGGTTCTACTGTGATGGAGAAGCATATAGCGAGACAAATAGAAATGGCCCAATGGGGAATGGGGTAAAGAGGTATCCCATGGGTGAAGGGTAATACTACAATAGGACATGGGGCAAGGGCTTACCAGTCCAGAACACAGAACATGAGGCAAGAGATAGGAGAGATGCATAATGGTCTTGTTGCTAGAACTGATAAGTGGAGTATAGGAGCAGCCAGGAATGTATAAGTGATGTCCAGTGAGATAGGGTGTAGGAAGGATAGGGCATAGATGATGAGGAGCATATGATAGATCATGCTGAGTATGAGCACTCAGTGTAATGATACAGAAATTTGTAACATTAGCTCCATCTTTAGATTTCAAGCACCAGCTTGAAAAACCCTAGAAGGAAACTCAAAATCCTAAAGAAGACCTTGCTCTGAAAGCGAGAGTAAGGAATCAACTTCATTGTCATTGAACAAGGCCAGGTCATTGGCTGGTGAAGAGGAAGACATGGAGAAATGTAGCAGGGAAGAGATATTGCATGTGAGCAACAAAGACTTGCAGGTGAATATGGAAGTCTCCAATGATGGGACAAGTGTCGGACGCTAAGCATAGAGGGTAGGGAGCCAATGAGGTCATTCTGGAATATGACACTCAAAGGGTGGACAGAAATGATCCATCCACTAGGCATCCAGCACAAGGGGAGAGCAAGCCCAAAAGACTTTGAGGCAACAGGGACAGCTGTGGACACACCAAGTCACACCACAGTGACGAACTTTGTTCAGTGAGGAGAAGAAGTTGTAAGGATTGAGATCAGAAAGGGAGATATGGGGAGGGATGTCAACAAGACAAGGGCAGAGGTGACAGTTAAGAAGGGCAATGTGAGCATCGATGGTAGAGTCAGTAGGGAAGAACATGATGTTGAGGATATTGATAATGGTATAGAGTGCATCCTTTAAAACCAGTCAGAGTAGAGAGGAGAACAAAAAAAGGCAACCAGTACCAAGATGAAAGAAGCCAAGATAGCAATGGGGATCAGGAAAGACAGGGTTCTTGAAAGAAGTCTACTTTGCTAAGGTGGAAGGCAGGTATCCTGTGGATCAGAAGTGTCAATGCTTCTATCAGTGGAAGCCATCAGAACAGGGATAGAAAGAAAGAGTGGAGATGCATGAAATGCATAGAGTCAGAGGAGGGGATTCCAGGGTAGAGGCAATTATCAGGCCATACCTCAAGGCCAGGGGGGGGGAGAAAGGAAGTAGTTTTTACTTCATGCAGGAAGACTATCTGGAGAGTTCATATGAGATGGACTTGTCAGGTCCATAACTGATGAGGGAGGGGAAGAGGGGGAGAGCAAAGGGTGCCAACCTTGCTCAACCTCTGGAGAGGGATTATGGGCTAACTATACCCACACGAGCAGTTAAGCCCAAGGCAGTTTGACTGTTATGAATTTTCTACTTTTTTCATTCTCTTGTTTGCATCCTCTTTGTTCCTCTCTGACTCTCTTCCTTTACTGTATGCTCCCCTCTTCACCCAATGAACGCTATTCCCTTTCAGGCAGATCTCTTATCTTGCCTTGTTCCCCTTATCTGATCCCCACTTGATTACTATCTCCTCATTCCCCCAGTAGATCATTATTGCCCCACTGATTCCCTTAGATAACGCTTATGATAGGATGGTCCATGCACCAGGGAGAGTAGTATAAATACCTGAGCGCATGTAACAGTATCCTTAAGCTAGTTCTACATAATCCAACGTCATTCTAGTCTTGTCCTCATCGCTATAAGACACTTCATCCAAAAGCCTTGAGTAGTATCTTTTCAACCCTTCGTCTTAAGGATACTTGAAACGTAACATTAACAACCTACCCAGGTCCTCTGGTTATTTGATTTTGTATTATAACCACTCACTGTAGTGTGAACGGGGGTATGAGTACTCCAACTTGAGAGTGCCATCCACTGGTGTCTAAACCGTGGACTGGCAAGAGTGAACAGTTTAATGTCATGCCCAGGATGTGTGAGCCATCTCAAGCGATGACCCAAAGAAAGTAGTTTTAAGCCATGCTGAGGGCTATCCCAAAACTCTTTTTTGGGTTTCAGCAGTTTAAAGTCATGCCTAGGACTTATAACATTTTTCTGGGTTTTCTGGTTACAGCAGTTTAGAGTCCTGCTTAGGACTTTTAATGTGAAGGGAGATTGAGAAAGAAATAAAGAGAAAACGAAACTAGAAAGAGGAAAGATGAGGAAAATACCCCTGGACAAAACTGGAGGTACTGACAACAGAAAAACAATCAAAATGAAATGGAAGGGGTAGGGGACAATGGTAGAGAAAGGGAAAGTAAGTCTGTAAACCACAGAGAAGACAATCCATAAAAAACAGAGAGTAGGATAGGGGACAATGGAGGAGAAAGCTCCAAAATATGAAGGGGGTGAGGAGGAAGGGGTAGCAAAAGAGAGAGAGTGGGGGATGAACAGGCCCACAGGGAAAGAGAAACATCAGCAAATAGCAAAAAGGTGATGTGCTGATCTGAATGAGATAGGCAGAAGACCTGGGCAGTACAGAGGTAGGTGGTAAACATATCAGAGCATCACTCTACACTGTATTACCTTTACCATACAATGCATCTAACATAGTCTTTGACATAAGGGACATTTACACCTTAAGCCATTGACCGGCGTGTTACCTATCCCCAAACCATGTTTTTATGAGAGCAGTTACTCTCAGGAAGTCAGTACTACCATGCTCAATGACCAACCTGGGCATCCGTCCTCTCAGACCCATATAGCATCTCCCTAACAAGATGGTACTGCATGATCATGGCTCATCTGCCTCACAACTAGGTTTCCTATTACCTGAAGATGTCTCTATCAACAGGCCCACCAGGTCTCACCTTTTATGGGGCCCCCAATCCCTAACCTACATTACTTACCATATGTAGGGCAAGACTAACTAATGAGGCACCTACTCAGGAGTGAGACCCAAGCAGATAGTCCTCACTATGAGTGTCCTATCCAACATACCTGGGTGCCAACTGGGTCATGTCAGTCAGATGGTTTTTTCCCAAAGTCCATATGATGGTTTAGGCCAACCGTATGCCCAATGCTGGGACCAGCCATTCTTGTGTTCCTGCACTCTGTACAGGCTAGCTGGAGACCATGCATTCAGAAAAGGGCAGAGGGGCAGGGGTGGGAAAGATGTGAGATTAGCAAGATACGCATTGAACATATCGTTTGGGAAGAGAGAGAGAGGAACAGTGGCAAAAGGAAGGGGCCCGGAGAGGAAAGTATTGTCTACAACATCGTCAGCCTAGGAGATTGTGATAGGAAGGTCAGGGGACCAGTGGGGGGAAGGGCAGGATGGTGCAGGGGAGGAGGAACACAAGGTCAACAGGGTAGCCAACAGAGAGAAGGCGACCAAAGATGGGAGAGGGACAATATGAGGGGAAAGAATGGGGGATGCCAATAGAACGAGCAGGGCATTGAGTAAGGAGGGAGAGGGTGAAGGAAGGAGGGCAGCATGAATAGCAGCAAAGCTAGTAGAGGTAACATGGGGACAGCAAGGGATGGAAGATTGGAGAGCATGAGCACAAGCCAGGGCACATTGGAATAAAGAGGGATGGGGGGAGGAAGGGACGGACAGGGATGGAAGGGTGACAACTCCAGTGATGAGAGGAGAGGAAGGAGAGGAGGCCATGACAACATCGATGAGAGGAGGAGTGGGAGGAGGAAAAATAGCAAGTTCCTCAGCAGGGGAAAGGCAATCATTGATAACAGTGTTGATGGAGAGAGGAGTGGTAATGGCATTGGCAGATATGGTTTGCATGGCAACTGTGGTATGGGAGGAGGGAATAGGTGAGGTGAGAAGAAAAGGGTCAAGGAGTGATTGAAGATAGTGACATCACTGATTTTGAAGAGCTGCCCATTGGCAGCATACGAGAGTAGGGCTAGTAGAACAAGGGGGAATGGCAAGTGGTCAAGAGATGAGTGAGGTGGTATTGATGGAGTGGGTGGGGGTGATGAGAGCATGTGCTCAAGTGAGAGTGGAGATGGAAGGAGGCAAAGGACAAGGACAAGGTGAATGGTGCAACCAAGAGGGTCGGAGAACAGCTAGTCATTGCTGTTGGGGGAAGAATTGAGCAGCAGCTGAACACCAGCCAGTAAGGGTTATAGGGATGGTGGGCATGGATAAAACCATCTGTGCAAGGGCTGGGTCAAGTCCAGTAGCAAATGCATCAATAAGGGTTTTGTCGTCTTCGATCCCTGATTGTGTGGTGTATAATTGAAATGTGGATGAATAGAAGAGAAACCCATCTGGTTTCTTTAAATCCTGATGGAGTGAAAGGAGTTCATGGTGGGTTTCTTCCATAGCATTGAAAGGAAAGAACATTCATTTGAAATCATCTTTGATTGCTTAATAGAGGTGACCTCGGTATTCATCTCCTTTTTCTTTGATAAGGTAGTACCACTGTTCAGCAAAAGTGGGTCCTTATCCTTTGGTCATTTTGTTCAAGAATATGAGACTCTTCCCTGAGTCATCATAGAGGTCATTATTTAGTGAGAAGTGGCCACCCATTTGCACTAGCCATAAGATGGCATTAGTGGTGAGATCTGAAAAGTCTCCTGGAAGAGCAGAGAGGATTTCTCTATCCTCATTATCATAATTTTTGGGTCATGGAAGAATGGGTGATTCTAGTTGTTCTTCTTCCATGGGGGATGATAAGGGAGTCAGTTCACTGGATGAAGAGGAGAAGGAAGACCCAGAAGGTTTGGTTGATTCTCTTGACATAAGAAACATAGGAGAATCTGGAGATTCAGGGATCTGTTGCAATGGTTGTAGAGCAGAGAAAGGAAGAACTGGTACAGTTGGAGGAGGAGGCACTCTAGACATAGTGGGACAACTAGGAGTGATAGAATACAATTCTAGGAAATCAGGAAGAGGAGAAACCTCTCTGGTTGCTTCTTCCCAAGCAACCATTGCTCTTATTTCCTCAATGTGTCGTTCTCTTCCTTGATGTTCCCACTCCATTCATCAGTAAGCTCTATTGATAGCTGATACTGGTGGACATGCTATTGCAGGAGAAATGGTGGGAAGACCCTCTGGTGAGGGTGTTCCTGCTTCTCATACCATATGTGCCAATTGTGGCATGGATGGTCCAGAGTGATATCTCCTTTCTATACCTGGTGAGGTCAGACTATCGATTGGGTGATCATATAAGGAGGGACAAGAGGATCCAGGCATC
>JBBPKO010000304.1:14540-31233 GCA_038089295.1 Xerocomus amazonicus
CATGGGGAGCCCTTGGGGTAGGAGATGGAGGAGGTAGAGATGTCCATCATTTTGCCCTTGTTAGATCCATTTTTGATAGACCATTTCTAGGTGGGGGGAGAGTTGTGCCAAAAGTTCAGTACATAGAGGGGTGGGACAGGCAGCATGAAGTGAGTGTGAAATGTACCTTGGGGAAGTAATGGTGGTGGTGGCCCACCTCTGAGAGATGGATCTCACATGGAGTAGTTGGGCTGCATTTGTAGAGGGGGCAGTTTGGACAGGTTCTGAGACATGGTGGTGGCTTAGGTTCAAGGGGCATCCAGTCACTGACTTATTAGACTCCTTGCAGCATGATAATCATCGACCAAGTCCTACCCCTTTTAATCAAGCAGATGCTAGTTGGGGATTTCCAGCTTGAGGTGTATCCTCTTCTGACCCAATCACCACACCCACAGCAACCATCTCCTCCACCCCTTCTATCCTCTACTCTACCATCAATTATGTGACTCTCCCTGACAACAATCCAGTAAACCCAGCATTTCATTCCCCTTTGCCATTTCCTTTCTGATTACTTTACCAGACTCTTTCCTTTTCAATTTCTATGATAACCTGTCTATGATCTTATCTTTGTTTCTCATGGACACCATTCCCCTTCTAGGCCTTCTCTTCTAGAGTGCCTGACATTCCTTTCTATTTCTCTTGATCTGATAACACCTGATCCCAGCTAAGTTCCAGATGACTCAGTCCATAGCAGCATAGCTAGGTCTGTGCATCAGACAGATACCTATTTAGATGTGGTGCAGTATCACCTGTACTCTAAGCTAGATCTTCTTGAGTCAATACAAACTCCTGGTTTCCTCAGCCTTCTGCTCTGTAGTTCATCTGAGTGACTACACTTCACCAGATCCCATCTTTATGGTTAAAGGAAGATACACTTCAAGGCTATGCTCATCCCTATCTGGGCCAAGCATAACAGGGACAGTTTTGTTGCTCAGTGTATAAACAACAGTATTTCCAATCTAGTGGACAGATCTTTTCTTAATATTCATAAACAACTAACTTTCCTATTTTCTTTTGGTTTATACAAAGGAGAGAAAATAACACAAGGAATGTTATCATTGCAATTCACCTGGAATACTGAATATAATGTAAAATTATCACATACAGTAATAAAGAATGGGCATTGGCTAGTGTGGATATGGCCACTTTCTGGGATTAGTACCAGAGGGTTTAGACTGTGGCTGTGAGTTGGCAGCTGAGGTGAGCATCCCATGACACCCTCAACAACAGTGATATCAACATACTGTCAATGGTTGTAAGTTGCATTGGCAATATTCAATGTGTATGTTTTCACTCACCTGGTTTGGAAGATTGAGCTGACGCAATTTTGTTACCATCCTCCTGCTCAGAGTCCTTTCTCGACTACAAGGCATTTGTTAATATATGTATGCCATGTGGTGATACGAAGTCCCTACTATCCTTAGTAGCAGACGGGTCCTGTGGTGAAAGACGATCAATACTGAGACTGAACTGATAACTGACGGTACACGATAACCTCAATCAAGAGGTCACCGGGCGAGTAGATATGGAGCAGGTCCTGAGGGACGGACGAGCCACTGCCAGTCCCTTATAGCAGGATGATGGAGGAACTACCTTGGCAAGGTAGGAGTCGGGGACCTTACTATGGCTGGGAGCGAAATCCCAGAAATGCCTAAGGGTACTTGGGACTTTATGATGAAATCCTCAAAGTGAACAAGACTGGGGTTACCAGTCGAGTTCCCTGGGTTTATATATTAACGGTATCTACGCACAGACCAAGCTATGCTAGATTAATTAAGGTTCTGGTAAACGATGAGTAAGTAATGCTACTGGCTACTGGTACAGAGTACGAGGTGAGAAACTAATGCTATTGGTACATGTAAATAGAGAACTGCGGAATGAAATAGAAATAAGGGATGACGTGTCATCCTGAGTCAGAAGTCTGAAGATGGAAGGTGAAAGTACTCAGGAGTCGTACACGTCATACCGAGAGAATAAGGCCATTGGCTATTCCCTTAATATCCTGCTGCGGAGACGCGTAAGTGCTGTCTGATTGGCTGGCTGATATAGCGCATTGGTAATCCAGATACCGGAGGGACTAATGCAATTGGCTAAGCACTGATGGAGTACTGCGGACTCTCACAGGGTTGTGGGCATGGATATAGCTGGTAAGCGGCAATGGGTAAAGGGTTCGGAATCCCGTCAAGGGATGACGACCATTGGCTCGGAGCTTCTAGTCATTAGTGATCAGGGGATGAGCAAGTATCGCCATAGGCTCGGGATCTGTGGCCTTGGCTATGCGAGCGACTAATGCTATAGGCTAGAATGCCATAGAAGAAACGGAATCAGATGATGTCATAGATACGTCATCGGATCTAGACTCGGCAGCAAATGATGTCATGGCTGATGTGTGGGTTCTGGACTCAGCCGGATGATGACGTGATCATGCTGATGACATCCCGGGTCTGGATTGATTATCTAATGAGATCAGGTGACTGGTCACATGACGGGCTTAGTCACTAGACTGAGGGATTCGAAGTAAGGGGTATTGGGACTAAGACCCAGTGGTGGTCACTACGGCTTGACGGTAGTCAGAGGCTAGTCCTGGTGACTAATGGAAAAGAATAATAGAAAAGCAATTGAAAAATGCTCGTTTCATAACATGTGGAGAGACACTTGTATATCCACTCACTAAAAACGATGGTTAGTTTCAGATATTCATTACCAGTTTTGTCACTTACCAGCACCAGAGCCGGTTGAGGGATTCTGGGACAAGTTATTAAACGAAATGAGGATTCAGTCTAGACGACCTTGTAATAACTCACTGAAGGTGAGAGTCAGTTCTATCGCCACTATCATTTGGTGGTTCATCACTCACCATTATCACTGCTGGGCCCTTCACCTGGCTGTAAATTATTCACAGAACTAAGTGTCTGATCTCAGTGAAACGACCCTTATATCGGCTCACTGAGAAAGACCGTCAGTTGCATTGATATTATTCATCAATCGATTTATCACTTGCCCTTGCTTTGGGATGTACTGGATTGGTCGTTATTTATCCAATGCTTCAGCTAGCAAATATAAGTGTTCCTTTCCAGTAAAACAGCGTTTGCATCATATCAACTCACTAAAAACAACTGTCAGATGAACATTCACGAGGGATTTCTCCACTTACCACTGGCTTCGCTCGAGGTAGACTCTGCATCCGAGTCCGATCCTGAGTGCTTAATGGAGGCGATCGATGAGTACCCAATGTCTCGGAGACACTTATATCGGCTTACTAAACACAATTGTTAGTTGCATCGTCAATATCGCCACTATCGTTTGATGGTTTGTCACCCACCATGATCACTGCTGGACCCCTCATCCGGCTGTAAATTATTCACAGAACTAAGCGTCTTATGTCAGTGAAACAACCCTTATATCGGCTCACTGAGAAAAACTGTCAGTTGCATTGATATTATTCATCAATCGATTTATCACTTGCCCTTGCCTTTGGATGTGCTGGATTGGTCGTTCTTCACCCAATGCTTTAGCTGGTAGATATAAGTGTTCCTTTCCAGTAAAACAGCGTTCGTATCTTATCAACTCACTAAAAACAACTGTCAGGTGAACATTCACGAGGGATTTTTCCACTTACCGCTGGCTTCGCTCGAGGTAGACTCTGCATCCGAGTCCGATTCTGAGTCCTTAATGGAGACGATCGATGAGTATCCGATGTCCCGAAGAGACACTTATATCGACTTACTAAATACAATTGTTAGTCGCATCATCAATATCCATCAAATACTTTGTCACTCACCGCTGCCCCTTTCCTCGAAGGAATGAAAAGTAGGGGCATCACCCGCAGACGTGATTAGCGGCGACACTATCCCCTTCTCTTCCTGCAGGTCCAGGGATCTACGGAAGCCATTCGCCTCATCTATTTCACCTTGATCCAGCTACCTTTGACTGATTATGGATCCACATATTTGCACCAATGAAATGAGCCTCACTCGTCTTCGTCAACGTCATTTCGGCGTGACAACATCACTTTGGATGCCCTATTCTCTGTCAAGATTGATCATGAACCGTTTAGTTTGCCACGTACTGCGGTCCGTCATCAATGTGCATGAGAGTGTCGTCAGCCCAAAGGGCGGTGTCATGCGGAACGTCCCTAGCCACTCCAGCGAGCATGGGAGCGGACAGGACCGGGGCAGCAATCCCCAATATGAATGCCAAAAAGACTGCGGAACGGAGATACATCTTTCAGAGTCTCAAAAGCAAGAAAATAAGAAGTTTGTCGAGCCCTGAAGAGCGAACAGATGGTAGTAATAGAATACGAAAAGGGCTTGAAGAAATCAAACTATTAGTAGCTGGATGTGAAAATATAGGTGCGCAACTCACTGGCCAGCACCTGTGAGCCTCGTGAAGTAGGAAAGGGGGCTGGGGAAGCGGAAGTGAGAGGCTTGTTGTACTTATACACTAAGAAATCGGCTGCATGTCAGGACCCGAAACACCAACCGAAACGAAGGCCGAAACAGAGTAACCACAATTTCCAAGATGATCGGGTAGTTCGGGATTTGCTGACTGATTTCGAATTCCCCGAAAACGTAGACATGACCGAAAACGACCAGCGTAACCAGCCTATTTGTGCCTGCAAATGACACGATACTGGGCTGTGCTTCATTTGTGTTGACAGGCAGGCAATCATTGATGTATTGCGCCAGGAACCCAAAGGCAGTTGCATCGATGAAACGCGGGATTAACCCTGGTTACAATAATCAACGCACATCAACGCAGATTACGGATGGGAGTGTAACCGAAGGAATTCAGGTGAATTTGACTGGGTAAGCTGATCCAAATTACTACTTGGAAGCACTTTTTTGGGCCCCTCAGACAACGTAGTACAACAAAAACGGGTCAGTTAGAACCCCTGCCCCCCATTCACTTGTACCCTTCTCGTCAGTCTGGCGCCTCAGACCCAGTGAAAAACAACCAGCGGGAGATACACCGAAATAGCGTGAGACCCAAGTGAAGGGATATGAACTGTACCGAATAATACCAGGATAGCGTTTCAATACCTCCAACTGAATGGTAAAGTAAAGTTTTTTTCCATGCAACGGTTATGTAAACAGCGTTAGATTCCAAACAACGACCGCCCTCTTCGTCTCTCCCGGTCTATGATTTTGTACTCACCTACTCCCGATGCTAAATGCCTTTCTCCTGCCCATCACAATGGAACAGCCTACAGGATGGTGGTCCGCTTGCAGCAAGCACTGTAACTCCCAACGCACCTGATTGAACTCAAGACGAACGTGTTATCATGATTTTCAAAATGCACCAGAGGACGAAAAGGTGGTGTACCCACCTCTCTGAAGGTTTTCAGTTTCGTCTCCCTGCACCGTCCTCTGGCTGGCTGGTCCATCACATAACCGTCGAGAAGATGACGCAGACACTAGAGTATGCCCACACCAGATCCGACCTCTGGATGGCTCAGTATGTTGCCATTTTCTCTTTTATCAGCTCACTGATGTATTTTCTACAGCTACATGCCACTCGACAAGATTCTGATTTAAATATTCGCTCCGGACATTCTTGAGATCAGGTCCATTGTCCTGACCGCGAAATCGATCTCGATGGACCAGATGGCTCTGGACAAGAATCCAACGAAAGTCACTTTCTACTAGAAATACGATGAGGAGTGTATGACACTGGTATGTTTCTGATACAGATCCCACTGCTATTTACACTTACCAACTCAAACCCTACAGATTACTGAGAAGATCTGGGTGAATTTATTTCCCGAGACAGTTGCAACACTCGCTAAAGGAACGCTATTCTGATCGTCGACAAGTTCTGTTGAGATTGGTAGGTGCGGGTAGCAGGGAGTAGTGAGAGTGGTGGGGTAGCAGAGGGTAGCATGTAGTGGGAAGTAGCAAGGAGTAGCAGGAGCGGGTCGCAATGCAGCTGAGTAGCATCAAGTAGAAGGAAGGCACGATGAATAAAATGGGTACAGGGCAACAGCCGGTGGTGCATTTTCATAGAAATGCTATTCTACTGGGAAGTATTAGTAGATAAGGCTCGAAATGGGTAGTTTCGCGTGGATGAGTGGATGGATTCATGCTGGACGGAGATACTACCGATATCTATGCGAAAGTGTATTAATTGTCAAGCAGTATCTAAGGTGATTCGAGTACATTGGTCATCTACTATTTGTGCCATTTGCTGATGGACATGCACCAGCATCCATTCACTATATTCCTATGGCTGTGCTATGATATGAGTATGATGGTCATTTCTCACTGGGCCGAGGAACCCACTTGAGTTCGTCGCAGGCCTGCAAGTGCCTCCCATGGAATCCCCACGAGTCATGTAAGTGGTCTCTCATTTGCTTCTATGTTCACAGAATCGTATACCATATTGGAGTATTTTCACTGCCTTTTTATCCCCCTGGAACCCTCCAGACCATAACTGACAGAAAGGGAGAATGCAAAAAACAACATATTCAGACACGTGATATGAACCTGCCCAACCACGTGATCCGAAAGTGCACGTGCTACTTATCGCACTTCCGCATGTTCTCGTGCTCCCACTACTGAACAACAGTCACCGGTCACAGCTCGCAGGAGATCGTGAACACAGCATATTGGCCTTTGTTGCAGTACTACAGGCATCCTCCATCTCACCCATCATGTCACTATTGAAAGGGACTGAGGAAATAAACTAGAGAATAGTCTAACTGTGTGCGCTCTAAGCTTATGTAGGATTGGATTTGAGAAATGTTTAGAATATTGAATTACATCCACTCGTAGATTTCAGATTGCCTGTCATTTTCCATCATGAACATAAAAGGATTGTTAACCAATTCTTTTGACAGGATAAGGATAAACTAGAACTCTATCTGATGATACTCAAAACAAGGAGTCAATTCTCTTCTACTACCATACACACCAACTTGGATATTGTTGGTGATGGATGGCAAGGAATATTGGAACCCAATGCTCATGGGGGAGGGGAAGATGTTTGAATACACCCAGGCTTGTAAGCAACAGCATTTCCAATCTAGTGGACAGACCTTTCCTTAGTATTCATAAACAGCCAATTAACATTCCTAATTTTTTTTGCTTGCAAAAAGGAGGAAAAATGACGAAAAGAATGTCACCACTGCAATTCACCTGGAATACTGAATACAATGTAAACTTGTCACATAATAAAGAATGGGTATTGGCTAATATGGATGTGGCTCGTTTCCGGGCTTTGGAATATCAATGGTGTTTGGGTTGTTGCTGTGAGTTGGCAGCCAGGATGAGCATCCCATGACGCCCCCAACAACAACGATATCAACATACTGTCAACGATCGTAAGTTGCATTAGCAATATTCACTAATGTGTACATTTTCACTCACCCGATTTGAAGGATGCAGCTGATCCCATATTGAGATTACTACCCTCCTGCTCATGGAGCTTTCTCAACTACAAGGCATTTGTTAATATGAGCGTATCATATGGAGTGACACTCGTATATCCACTCACTGGAAATGATGGTCAGTTTCAGATATTTATTAATGGTTTTGTCACTTACCGGCAGCATAGCCAGTTGGGGAATTCTAGGGACAAGTTGTTGAACAAAATGAGGAATCAGTCTGGACGGCGCTTGTATTAACTCACTAAAAGCGAGGGTCAGTTCTGTTGCCACTATCATTTGATGGTTCGTCACCCACCATTACCACTGCTGGACCCTTCACCTGGCTGTAAATTATTCACAGAACTAAGTATCTGATGTCAGTAGAACGACCCTTATATCAGCTCACTGAGAAAAATTGTCAGTTGCATTGATATTATTCATCAATCGATTCACCACTTGCCCTTGGATGTACCGGATTGGTCGTTATTTACCCAATGCCTTAGCTAGTAGATATAAGTGTTCCTTTCCAGTAAAACAGCGCTTGCATCATATCAACTCACTAAAAACAACTGTCAGATGAACATTCGCGAGGGATATTTCCACTTGCCACTGGCTTCGCTCGAGGTAGACTCTGCATCCGAGTCCGATCCTGAGTGCTTAATGGAGGCAATCGATGAGTACCCAATGTCTCGAAGAGACACTTATATCGGCTTACTAAACACGATTGTTAGTCGCATCATCAACATTGCCACTATCGTTTGATGGTTTGTCACCCACCATTATCACCGCCGGACCCCTCACCCGGCTGTAAATTATTCACAGAACTAAGCGTCTTATGTCAGTGAAATAACCCTTATATCGGCTCACTGAGAAAAACTGTCAGTTGCATTGATATTATTCATCAATCGATTTCCCTTGCCTTTGGATGTACTGGCTTGGTCGTTCTTCACCCAATGCTTTAGCTGGTAGATATAAGTGTTCCTTTCCAGTAAAACAGCGTTCGTCTTATCAACTCACTAAAAACAACTGTCAGGTGAACATTCACGAGGGATTTTTCCACTTACCGCTGGATTCGCTCGAGGTAGACTCTGCATCCGAGTCCGATCCTGAGTGCTTAATGGAGGCGATCGATGAGTACCCAATGTCCCGAAGAGACACTTATATCGACTTACTAAACACAATTGTTAGTCGCATCATCAATATATATCATCAAATACTTTGTCACTCACCACTGCCCCTTTCCTCGAAGGAATGAAAAGTGGCATCACCCGCAGACGTGGTTAGCGGCGACACTACCCTCTTCTCTTCCCGCAGGTCCAGGGATCTACGGAAGCCATTCGCTTCATTTATTTTACCTTGGGCCAGCGACCTATCCATAATCAGTCAACGGATCCACATATTCGCACCAATGAAATAAGTCCCACTCGTCTTCGTCAACGTCACTTCGGCGTGACAACATCATTTCGGATACCCTATTCTCTGTCAAGATTGGTCATGAACCATTGAATTTGCCACGTACAGCGGTCCGCTAGCAACAGGGGTGAGAGTTTCTTCAATCCGAAAGGCGGTGTCAGGCTGAAGATCTCTAATCACCCCAGCGGGTGTGGGAGCAGACAGGACAGGGGCAGCAATCGTCAAGATAAACGCCCAAAAGACCGTGGAACGGGGATACATCATTCGGAGTCTGAAAAGCAAGAAAATAAACGCGAAGTTCGTCAAGCCGTCAACAGCAAACAGATGGTAGTAGAAGAATACGCGAAGGGCTTGAAGAAATCAAACTGTTAGTCGATGGATGTGAAATCATTGGTGCGAAACTCACTGGCCAGCACCTGTGAGCCTCGTGAAGTGGAAAAGGGGACTGGGGAAGCGAAAGTGAGAGGCTTGTACTTATACACTAAAAAATCGACTATATGTCAGGACCCGAAACACCAACCGAAACGAAAGCCGAAAAAAAGTAACCACAATTTCCAAGATCATCGGGTAGTTCTGGATTTGTTGATTGCCCTCAAGTTTCCCGGAAACGTCCACCTGACCGAAAACGACCAGCGCAACCAACCTATCGTGCACGCAAACGGCACGATACTGGGCTGCGCTTCATGTATGTTGACAGATAAGCAGTGATTGATGCATTTGGCCAGGAACCTAAAGGCAGTGCGTTGGAGAAAAGCGGAGGTATAACCCGGGATTCCATGAAGGATGCGTCAGTTAGTTCTACAAGACATCAAATAATACCCCTGGCAGCGGTGTTCGGGGGTGTTAACTCCCGCCTGTTATTTCACCCTTGTTGATCAACGCCGATCAACGTGGATTACAGATAGGAGTGTAACCTAGGTATGAATTTAGGTGAATTAGTAGATTAGCGTCGTAGCGTCGTTTCAGTTGGTGCAACTAGAATTGGACTTGGACAATGTCCGGCTTGTTCCGTGGAGCAACCCCTCAGTGATCATAGCGACCTGCCTGGTCTGTACACACTGACCTTTGCCGACCATAAGCATGCCTCATCACTGTCCCGCAGGGTTATAAGAACGGGCCATTGTAGTTCCAAGTCGTCCAGTCACACTCCTCATGTCTAGTTGCGGATTCTTCCCAACTTTTGATTTCGATGGGGAAACTGTCCTGCAAAACATCAATGATAATATCAACGTGCGAAAATTTTGAGCCGGATGGTTGTACCGGCAGTTGGTCATTGTGCTGTCTGCTAATGCGCGCTCGGCGAGAACAAGGTATTAGTTTGTTTATTACAGCAAATTGAGGGTTGGATTGAAGCCAGGATCATCTATTTAGGTAGGTGGAACCGTGTGAAGTTCAGGCAGTTTTCTGTTGATTTCCGAGACGTGTTGCGTCTATCGTTTTGCAAACTAACAGTCATCTACGCGGGTGAATGTGACGGGACAGAGTGGATTACTTTTTGGGGTCCCTCAGACAATGTAATGCAACAAAAACCGGTCAGTTAGACCCCTCATTCACTTGTGCCCTTCTCGAAAGTCTCATCATAGCTTCTCGGAATCTACTTGAGTTCGTCGCAGGCCGTACAAGGGCCTCTCACGGAAATCCCCGCGTATCGTGTAACCTCTCATTTGCTTCAATGTTCACAGAATATCTTTTCTAGTTACAATTTTTCATTCTCTCAACTTCTCGCGCCCTCGCGCCCACCTGCGCGTCATCGCGTGCCGCCGCCCTGCCTCGCTTGCTTTTCCACCCTCCTGTGTTCTTCACCCCATTCGCATCAGCGGGCTCGCGCTCGCTGTCTCTCAGGGGGAGCGTGGGATTACCACGTGCTATTCATTCATTCCAGACCACCCTCCCCATCTGTCCTAGAGTATGTGCGTGTACGAGTATTATTTGAGCATTTTCATTCCCTCTGGAAGCCTCCAGATAATGATTGACAAGAAGAGAGAAAAGCAAAAAACACATTCACATTTGTGGTCGTTAGGTATACATTGGTGCACCAGCAACGATCATGCAGTCGAGGCTGAGAAAGATAGCCACCCACGTAGATCCCATAACGATGTACAATGTGACACACTACACCTCTCCCTGAATCATTCTGGTTTCATGGTCGCCAGCCAGAACATTATTACGAGGTTGCCGAGGCAAGGCAAACCGTCGGAAAGTGCAAGCCTCTCCTAAGGGGTTCGGGGATAACGCTGTATTCTAGCCATGTAAACGTGCCCTGAGGCATTCATGAATCTCACCATTGTTTTGTGTATAATTAACCTCCGTTACCATTTCGGGGGCGTTTATAGCTGGCTAAATACTCCTCCGCTCGATCACATCCACCGAACCTCCTTCCAGGCGGCTCAGCACTCACATTCCATCTTGTAGTCGAACGCGCCTTTAAAACCTCCCAAGTTTGACAGTTTTCCGTTGCATTTCGGTTGTCTACCTGTTGTTGAAATTGCACACATTTCTTTATCTCCTTCGTTCCTTTTTCATCTACTCTCCGTTGGAAGTTTACTTTACACACGCATTGATCATTTCTTACATAATCGCGAGCGCTCTTTTGCGGACGGACTTTGCTCACATCGTACCTCAGTCTTCGTCCATACGAAACTGAGTCCTGTCCCTACTAGTGCTCTTCTTCCCCCTGCTCGAACAAGACCTCTCGAGACCGGTTTGACCGCAAACTCCAGAGGTCCATTTTCTTGCCTGACCAGCTCATCTGTACATTACGCACCTGCCGTGAGAACTCACGGGATTTCTCGGACGTTCTGGTCCGAGATCCGATATGCGGCCAGTGGGCATGAAAAAGCCTACGATTGTAAGTAGCCTCTGTGAGAATGAGACGTAGGTTTCATGTCTGACAGAACTTTGTGTCGTACAAGCGCAGAAATGCTTTTGGACGAGTGGACTCGGGTGATACTCGCTTTTTTCCCCTTGCATCACTGTAGGACCTTCTGCTCATCATCAAGATCACCTATAGTAAGGTTGTTACTAGGGCGACGATCTGCTGGCCGTAAGACCTTCTGCTCCGATCTGTCTGCTCTAGGATCAAGACCACAGCTTACCAGGGCGACAATCTGCCAGACGTTGTTCTCCGTGTACCCACCACACTCCCCACTGGGCCCTGCAGTGCATGAACTTCCACCCGTGTTTGTGGGTCTTTATTGTCCGTGGGTAATCCTTGTTCCGAGCCAGATGGCGTTTGAGTGTTCACACTTCCGGCTAACCTTTTCATCACAGGTACCGGTTCTAGGCACTCAGTAACCCCGAGGTCGATTCACTGCCCAAAGATGGAAAGCTCAGTACCTAGATATCCTTCATCACAGCCTGACTTCTTGAACATATCCTTTTTTTCCAAATCCCGTTGCGCACCACAGAACATCCCGATTTTCGAAACACTCGCATTTCCGCTCAACCTGTGCACGAACGACTCAAAATTAAAACGCTTCAAGTAAATAGCAGACTATCAAGCGATCGTATTTATGGCTCCAGGCTCGACAACGTACACAGCTGGGTTATTCGAGTTGCCTTTCAGAACGATAGCGTATTCCTGATCGTCCCTTTCCCACGTGGCGTCTCCCCCAGCGGATATCGTAAGGAAGTTTGCATTTCCACACTGGTTGCTGATTGTAGTAACAGTAACGGAGATGTCATCGTCCGTTCCGTTTTCGATGTAGATAGACATTGGTCTGAATGGTGCGCCATGAGTATATTATTTGCGATATGACGGCTCTATCCCATACTAAGCTTGCGTATTGGACGGGGACGCACAGGAGTGATATGAAAAACGCAATAGAAGGGCCTGATTGAGAGCTGACGGCGGTGCAGTTGTGAGCGCTGTTGGAGAATGTAATGACAGAGTAGAACCCACCAGAGGCAATGCAAAGGCTCCTTGGAGTGCTTGTGCGGTAGAGCGGCGAGCCTTTTGCCGTCCTTTAAGGCCCCGCAATCGATGGGACATCATGCTGTAAGCCCATCGGCATACACGTCACGTTCTGGTATATATCTCGCCGCACCGTGTAGATGGGCCCTTGTCTTCGCACCTCGTAGTCGCCCGTATAGATCGTGGTCAAGTTCTGTTCTGCCCGATCCCTCAGTGTTTCCGCCATTAGCCACGGTGGGCTTCCACATGCACCGCTAGGTTACGCGTGGCAGGCTCATCCATTTAGACCCTCAAGTGAAAGGAACTTTCATGTATTACGTAGTACTTTCCTTTTTTCGTTTTCTCCTATGTTAGTACATCAGTACGGACACCGGACATGTGTGTATTCTAGACCAGCTCTAGGTTATAGGTGAGTCGTTCATGTTCATAGCATGACGTCAGTCCTACATCATCATGACATCATCTCACGTGATAGTACATGCTTTAGCCTTATGGCTAGTTGTATTAACTATATAGCTGTTAGTCAGCAACTGTACAGTAGTAAGTATATAGACTAGGTACTCTGCTTGTCATACCTTAGTCTTGG
The DNA here is from genome assembly GCA_038089295.1 of Xerocomus amazonicus. NCBI lineage: Eukaryota > Fungi > Basidiomycota > Agaricomycetes > Boletales > Boletaceae > Xerocomus > Xerocomus amazonicus. The sequence goes on from JBBPKO010000304.1 coordinate 27,858, forward strand.
TATTCTATTTACCTGGGGCCTTAGGGCCTTAGGCTGGCTTCTTCGTTGTAGTCCCTTCAACATGCAGCAAGATCCCTGTCATAATACCAAGACTATTATCCTTCGAACCGACTACTCCCCCATTCAACGACTCCGCCATCTACCAACCCCCATCCAACCGAAGTGGCTCTATGCCATCAAGACATTCATTGGAGCGTGGCCCAGCCCCTCCCAAGTCTCTCGTTACCGCAGTGGCCTTCGGGCCCTGCCAAGACTTCCACGGCATCCTTGGGACGTTCGCGATGACCGTCGGGCGGTACTGCGTAAGTACTCACCCAGTTCCCCCCCCCCTTTTGCCAGCGGCCTAGCCAATGGCAAACCTGGACTCCAGGATTAAGGAGGACCCCTGCTGAGTGCAGGTTAAAACACTCCGATTGGGACCGTAAGTGCCCTGTATCCTTTATCGTGAAAGGACAGGAATAGCACCTGGTCCACGCTAGTTATGCGCTCGTCCGGCGCAGCCATCCATTCCCCAGTCGCAGTACAAGCCTTCGGGCAACGCTGGGAGTTCTGGTGCTGGCATTAAATATGGATAATGTTGCTATTCCCCATAGTGCACTAGGGGTGGTTCTCAGGTGACATCGACCCGGGCATGTAGGGATACACGATACATATGGTCCTCTGCATGATCTCTCCTGCAGTATAGAGAGAAGGCTTCGTGCAGCCAGATGTATTAGCGACCATCATCCCGCACCGACCATCGTCCCGCCGGCATCTACCCCTTAGACTATGGCAACCCAATGGGCGAAAGCCCGCACCTCCTAGACATGAGGATAAACTGTCCCCGCTTTTGAGCGACCTCCTAGACATGAGGTTAAACTGTCCATGCCTTCGGGTGCACCTCCCAGACACGAGGATAAACTGTCTACCCCCTTGTCCTTTGCGTATCACCATAGGCAGATGCCATTTGAGTGTGCGCTGCGTGAAGGACAGTCCATCCCTCTCTGATACCTCAGTTCTACCCGCAGGCATATCCCCACTTCGGGCTCTGCATCCTGCCACCCACGTCATTCCAGACTTCAGGCAAGCTGCTGAGCACTGCCGAGTCCTTCTCCTGTCTGTGAGAGCAAGTAGTCAATGCTCCAGACATTGTCTATATTCCTCCCTTCGTCCTAGACTCCGACGCCAGCTGGGCACAGCATTTCCTTCCACGCTAGCCAGTACATAGTTCATGTATTCGTTAGTCAGTATACACAGACACCCTCTTTCACTCCTAAAGTAGGCTTAGTAATGAAAACCCTTAACGCCTGAATTTCGATAGGTTCGGATTAAACTGCTCTGCTGAAATAGTATCCCTTACTTCCTTCCCGCCAGAGAATAGTCCTAGCATTGGCCATTACAGTGTTAGTAGATAGCCCTTAGATAAGATAAGATCCTCTGATAGTGAGATCATCGCAAGATCCTATCAGCATTCAGATTAGCAAGATCATATTTAGATCTTAGACGAAATTTACATAGTATTTCAGATGTACCATTTCTGAAAATGTTTAAAGTAGTCTCCATTGCAAACCAGTCCTCATAGCTCGTCGCTAGAGTGCAAGTCGATTTCCCCGAGAAGTTCAAACGTGATGATTGGCGATCTGAGCTGTGTAAAGAGCCAAGCTCCAGTTCAAGATAGATCCCAGCTTCTGTGTAATGAGTGTGCATTGATGCCTCCCTCACATCCTTTGGAAATGGATGGTGCAAACTCCAGAAGTAGATCATTGCAATCCGCAGACCCCACCACTTGAGATGAGAGTTGAAAGATACTCTGAGCTGCTGTGCGCTCTCTCTTGTGAAGACTACAGTGTAAAGGGTGTAACCCCTGTAGTACATTTATTTTACTCTTTCCCCGCTGCTCACAGAACTTCGGTTCAACAGTGCGAGTAGTGCCATGGACTTGGGACCTCTTCGGTTCCTTGTTCTTCTTTCCTTCCCACCCACGAGATTGAACAAGGCAGGCTGAGCATTTCGCTCATTTAGCCATAAGACCATAAAGTAGATCGAGTCTCCCCAAGCTGTCAGCTTTTCGCCAGGAGGACAGCATTCTTTCTGCCCCCCCTCCTCTTCTCCTTCGCGACAGCTTTGAAATGGCATGTCAGCTCTTCGCCATTATGATAGTAAGCCCATGGAAGAGCCTAGCGAATATTCAAAGTCCTTTGTGCATTGGTGCCCCCTCTGCAGCCTTTGGAAATGGCTGGTGCACCTCTCAGGGCCTTTATTGGCCTGTAGTCGAACCTTCCCCACAACGCGGTCCTGCGACTGTGTAAAATCACGGATCCTCTTTGGTTGGTGCCCCCGTTGCAGCCCTTGGAAGTGACTGCCCATCAAGTGTAAAAATCCAAGATCCAGTTGCCACCAGGATCAACAAGTTTTTTTAGTTGGCGTGTCCTCCAGCTCATGAGAAAGAGTAAACCGAGCAACTCCAATATTATTTAAGGCTACCATCTCATGTAGTTAAACCGAGATATTCCAGCTCATGAAAAGTAAACTGAGCAAGTCCATCTTCTTTCAGACAAGGTTGGCAACAACCAAGTCCACAATTTACTTCAAGGACACCAGGTCATGTGTATAAACCGACTAGTATTTTACCCCTTTGGCGAAGATTTTCAGATTTTTGTCAAAATTTTTTTCTTTTTTCTGCATCCCTTTGGTCCCAGACTGCGCGCCTGGCTTTCATGGCTGCCGCATATTGTTCGAGGATGCCCAATGGCGGAAAGAGGGTAAAGGGAATGGGAGTGACCATCAAAGAATCCAGCGAATAAGCAGTGCACAGGCGAACAAAAGTGAGCCAAGTCAATAGCGCAGTATGCAAGTAACTCAAGTGACGGGCACGACCAGCCGAAAGGCTGTTCCCCGGGATATCAGATATCCCCAATAACCCCCTCTTATGCCTAGTTCCCTTAAAATTCGTTTTTTTCTTTTAGTGATCACCGCAATGTTAGCATATCACGCAAGGTCCAGGACAACAGAACGAAAGTCCTGAAGAACTGGTGGACGAACATCAGTTACAAGAAATTTATTAGTTTTCCTTTTCTTTTCCTATGTTTACGGTACCAGTACCCTGGAAAGGGGGTATTGAACTTTCTTTAGTTACATTATTTAGTCATAGCACCTCTACTGCGGAAAGAGGGTACCAGTACCCCAGAAAGGGGGTAGTGCAATCACAGCTGGGATAATCCCTAGTACTTTCCCCTTGGAAAGAGGGTACGAACATTTTATGAACAATTTATTTAGCAAGATCTTATCATTGCTGATATTTCCCCGCTCCTCAAGCTTCTTGATTGCCGAGAACGTCAATCATGGAAAGAGGGTAATGAAAGGAACTTTCATGTATTACGTAGTACTTTCCTTTTTT
>JBBPKO010000305.1:18152-31224 GCA_038089295.1 Xerocomus amazonicus
GGTCAAATGTCTTCAACCCAGTCCGGAATCCCAATGCGAAGCCTGCAAAGCCGCAAAAATTCAATGCAGGTTTCGAGATCGAGAGCGTTACTTTGCCGAGCGCAGTCGAGCTATCGCCGGGCCAAGCCTTGCCCGTTCTACAGGCAGACCTGAATCCCCCACGCACGACACTCTCAGTAGGGCTGAGAGCACCATCCCAGAATTTTCTGCGGCAAATGTCCCACCAACACCATCACCATCTATGCAACGCTCCTCGTCGTACTCGCCACCACAGTCAGTCAGCCATAATGGCGAGGGCCATATACGCTACCAATCCTACCCTCTTGATCATGTCAAGAGCTCAGGGTCTCTCGGTGGCCACCGCGTCTCCCAGTCCCAGCCCTCCAACCTTCCGTACGGTCGACAAGTCGGACAATCGTCACAATACCGGTCGCCTCAACTATTTGATGCTGGTCAACCGTTGTCTCCCCAGCGAGCATGGATGCAACAATTTATACAATTATTCGTCAGCAACATGGGCCACCATTGCCCATTCATCAGCTATGAAGAGATATGCGACAAATTTCGACGTTATACGCTGCCCCCTCTACTGTCGAATTGTATTGCCGCGTTGGGCGCCAGGTCAGATACTTTTATGAAATAATAGCTCTCGCCTCATGTTACCCCAGGTTTTCCGATCTCCCTGAGGTAGCGACGAGGGGCTCACTCGCTGTCGCCGAAGTCTACGGTGACATCGCCAAGGTAGGCGTATTCCCCGCTAAGGTTTCACCAGTCCCGAATTAAACATTCCAGGAACAACTATCAGCATCGCTCCAGCATCCATCACTTGACACCCTCCAAGCGGCGATTCTCCTCGCGTGGGCAGAGTACAAAAGTGGTCGCGGGAATGGTGTGTTCCCCGGCACAATGTTGTGGTTGTCCTCCTGATGCTGACGCACATGTGACCAGGCTTCCGTCAGTATAGCGACGTGCGTGTGGTCTGACCGATGTGCGGCCTTGGCTGATGCAACTCTCACAGCTTGCTACGCAAACTGCCATGGCAATGGGTTTGTCCGAAGAATCGACACTTCAGCTGAGCCCATACGATCCTTATCAAAATCGATTACGAACGACCTGGTCAAGTTTGAGCCAGCTGCGGCTCTACGCCTCCTCGTGCATGCCCTCTTTGAGCTCCCACGGTCTGCATGGCTGAGTGCGCCGCTGATCTGCTAGCGCGCCAGTGGGACAGAGAGGCTGTTGATGGATCCGCTCACATGTTTGTTTCGAACCTGTGCCTCCGACGGCAAAACATCATTCTAATGCTGTGCAATTTGTCTAATCGCACGTGGGGGGATCTAGTTATCAGCGGACATATTTAGCCATCGGCTGCAAAATCGAACAATCCATCGTGCACGCCATGATCACGCGTAATTGTCCCGACGCCTCAAATGGAAAGCACGGATTTTATTATTAATGAAAAACTGTACAGACTCAACGGCTTATTATTTTCACTCCGTTCCGGGTGGACCATTTGTCACCTCTAGGGAACTATTTGCTAGATATGTAATTTACCTCGTGTTCTCGATTATAATGCGTAAAGATACCGCAAAACGGTTGCTGCTGAGTTTGAGCTGGAAGCCTCTGCATGTGTCGGGAGCAGGTCTCCCAACCCGCCCTTGTACGGAAGCCCGCCCGGGAGAAATACTGCTCTCGTGGCCTGCCTATGCATGTTTTGATCTGATCGAACACCGCCGCTCATATGCCGCCCAAGTTTAGAGTCTGACAACTGCGCCGTAGTAGTCATGTCGGCTATCTCGAGAACTCGACAGGGACTGTCACCAGGAACTGCGGACGGTCTCGTGGACGCAGAGTCCTGCACTAGTGCCGAAGGACGCACATCTCACACTCGAGCGGCTGAATCAGGTTTTCTTGGTCATCTTAGTCTTCGGCGCAAAGAACACGCCGAGGGACGGATGAAAACGGCCGACAGGCTGTGTGCCGGTAGATCCACCCGAAATCTCGGCAATGGAGAGTGGAAACAATCAGACGACAACTCAATGGGCCGGCGTCGTCTACGACAAAACAAGCTCAGCGAGTGCTTTTCGTTCTATCGTTTGGTAAACTGGACAAGCCCGTCGAGTTGATCTTGGGAAAAACAGAAGCAACATCGCATCGTAATGGACATAATCGGTGACCAGTTTCAATTCGGCTCACAGGGGATTTTGTGCGGGTTGCCCGGCGAGGCCAGAGACAGGATGGCGGGGGGCAAACGATGATCACATGATTCTTCGGAGTTCGTCAAGTTCAACTCGGCCGTAGCTCCGCACATCGATTCTCAGTTGATTGTTGGTTTGATGTGATGAACATGCATCATGTACATTCATCTGGGACGCAGAGGTGTCACCATCTCTCGGAAACGGTCCCGTGGGGCTCAGGAGTGGGTACCATATGGTCACTTCCTGTATTTCCATGCGGCTTGAAAATCCAGGTGTCTTGATCCACGCGGACCATCTCCCTGTCCAGCCAAAGTGTGATACGGTACTGGCCATTCATGCATTGAGTGTTCTCCGGGGGATTCCGGCGGGTCCGGACTCCTTCTGTCATGTGATCTTACCGGGAGGATTGGGCCGAGCCTAAACAACGGTTCATGTTTTGATCTTCTTCAATCTTCATCCATCGATATCTCTCTGACACGGATGAGGGACTGAACCGCCACTGTCAATCAAGATTCAAAGGCGTATGCAGGTGATAAGGAACGTCTGCTACGCGCACTTCAAGTCTAATATCCGTTCGCAGTCAGCCTCTTCGCGAAAGGGCGTGTGTCGATAAAGGTATCGAAGTGATAAGCCAACCACAAAGGCATTGCACGTTCATTTGCCGGTTGTTGCTGCCGGATTTTGACCCGGCGCTGTCCAACGGGTACCCGAGGACGATCGTATGTGATACCTGACTGGCGGGGTTGACAAACGTTGACAGCTCCTCTCGTGCACGACTTCACCAACAAAGCTCGCGGGTAACCGTTCCGTCACAGGCAGGAGACCGACCTTCGCAATGCGTCACATCAGATCGTAGTGTTTTCTTTCCGTGTCACACAGCAAACGTTCGAACAATGCTTGGCTTGTTGCACGAAAACAATGGTATTTGACAGAACCGTCCCGATGTGCCGAGGACCTTCCTTTCTGACTGCCACGTCATAGATGCTTCATCATCGTGCTGCCATTTCCGTGAGAATGGAGATCGACTTACGCACATGTGGTACGTGGGAAGGCCCGTTATGATATTCAAGTTGTCAATTTTTTTTTTCGGATAACAGCGAAATAAATCGTCATTGCGTTCAGTCATTGCGTTCACACAGAAATGTGATCATGTGCCATGTGCTAACATTGCTGACTCGGCAATACGGTTGGTGTATCACTGTCATGCCTGAAATAGGAGTGCCTCTCAACATCATCACTATTGGAGCCCAGCCTGTAGTGTACGACATTTACTCTATCAAAAGTATAGGCTAACCGGTCTCCTATTCTGTTTCCGTGGTATTTGCGGCCTTCTTCACTTTGACCAGCTCAGTGGTCCGGACATCATTAAGGCCGTATGCTACGGATTATGGTGCAATTTCACTTGTATGTCGAATGGTACTGTGATGATAGACCGCGCGAGAGGGAATCAAATCATGATGCATGACCCCTAGTCGTATGAAGATTACGCGTGGCACAAATTGCGATTGGTTGCTGATCGGGACAGGCTTGGCTTGGCTTGCTTCAAGTGTTCTTCCGTGTTTAACCTTTCTGGAGTCGTTTCCCCTTATCGTCGTGTGTGGTCCTTGTTCTTTTTTATTGGAGTTTGACTTCGAGATGTAGTATCGGTTGTTAGGTACCGTACGCGCGGGCATTCACGTTACTGCATGTTACATGCGCCAGACTCGGGTACGACGTTCTGATCAAATCAAAACAACAGGATTATCCTTTCCTTGTAGGCGTCTGCCACATCACATTTACGTTTGGTTAAAGTTTAGGCACCGCGATCTTACTTGTCCCGCAAGGTCCTCTACTACGTGATTTTTTTTTTTTTTTTTTTTTCAAGGGGTCATCACTTCGTAACGTCAAACAAGGTCATCTCTCGGCCCTTCTGCAAATTGCGATCGGAACAGAGTTATAATCCCAAAGGTGTTTGCCATAACCTACGTAAGAATAGCCGTTCGACAGGACGATCCTCAACGTGGGCATGGCTACATTTAGGAAACGACTAGCGCCCCGCATTCTTTTTTCCTTTGGTTACCACATGGCAAGACATTCATCGTCATTTGTATTGCCAACTCAGTGAACGGCTTCATTTTACATCTGTTTGGTCGAGAAGCCTGGTCTGTAACACTCTCATGCCGTCCTTGCCTATCTGGACAGCCTTCTACATTCATATTCGATCGCGCCTCGATCGTGTGTCGTCTTTCTTCGATGCAGGAGCGTGGACAGCCCTGTCCTGTCTCTCGATCTGTGCTCGGTGACTGGCCCGGATTTTGATCCAGAATATGAATGTGGCTTCACAGCGTCGTCTTGAAACTTGGAAGCCATAAGCGGGTGCACCGCCTTTTGTTCTCCCAAGCACGCGTACTACATGAACTGATGAGTGGGCCGGACTGGATGTGTTGTGCGGTGTATTCCGGCGTCCGGAGGTTTTTCACAGCACGTCCGACGGTACCCTCGATCCACCAACGGCTGAATGTATCGTCGGCGGTCCGTCCGTTTCACCCGACGTGAACATCACTCAAAGGTATACAAAAGATATATCAGAACGCTCGCACGCATGCCGATACGGTCGAAAATAGAATAGGGATCTCTCGGGCCATCTCAGGGGTCTGCACCGCTGGCGCGTCACACGTCGTTTCCTGTCTCTGCCGGCTCCCCCGTTTTTCTTTTTTCGTTACTCGTGGACACAACGGGTCATGGAATAGGCCGGTCTCTAGGACGGCGAAATACGCTTCCGATCACTGAGGACCTAAAACGTGACGACCCCGCATATGATGATATACACCGCCTCTTCTTCATCACCGCACGAGGAACGCACAGGCTTACAGGGGCAGGGGCTGTTCATTGATGACGACGTTACGGGACGAAACATTTGATCTGATATCGCGCGGTGCGGACACGTGTTGCTTCGAGACAACGAGAATGCAAAGCCCTTTCTTCTCTTTCCAGGTCGTTCTTCTCGCAGTACGGCAATGGATGTCAGGGTTCTCGCGTTGACGTGGGTATGTCTTGAACGTTAAGACAAGGTACTTTAGATGTCACGACACGAAGCGGTGCGAACGTTTCAAAAATCAATTGTGATTCAGGGCACACGGATGGTTGCTGGACATAACCCTCCCATAAAGGGATTCCCAGCTGCCGACGCAGGAGCTGAAACGCAGATCCACTCCGTGGGCCAGGGTGACCCGAAGATGGAAAGTCGGCAAGGGGTATTCAATTGTATTATGTATCCGAAAGACCTGGAAAAAATTAAAACAATGGAAAGATGGAGACCGAACAAACTAAGGTAAATAGAGTAAGGAAGGGCGGAGGGGAAAAACATCTGTATCTACCGTCTAGCAGAGGTTAGTGTGAACAGGGCGTCAAGTAAAGCATGGAAGGACTTTTTCTTTTGGACTGTGTTCCTCTTTCTATCGCGAAATGCCAACGCAGATATTCACCCAACCGTCTGCGCCTGCTAAGCAGGCACCTAACCAACCCATCTCTGTGTCGGGCGGTGCAACGATTCCTTGGACTAACGTGTATGCAAGCTCTGGACCGGGTGATGGATGGGAAGGAAACAACAGCGGAAGGTGTGTCGATAGGTAGTGTGACAGAGTATGTGCTGAGCCTGGATATTTCCGTGGAACAACCCAAGCATAGGAAAGGAGCATATGTCAGAAAACGACGGCAGATGTACAACGAAATCGGACGCGCATACCATCCTCTAGCAATGGTGGCACAAGGTCTTGTATGACTGGCCCGTCCGGGAGATATAGTCTCACGGGTACACTTCGGACATTGTACGCGCCATCACGATCGGAAGCACTTTGTTGATCTGTGGATGCCGGACGAGCATGCAACGAACTACCAGAGGGCGGTGGTGAATTTGGTCGCGTAGGCGCCGTGGTAGGCACGATCTTGGAAGCGACGCGCCAATAGTCATCAAAGTTGTCTGGAACGAGTCAATGTCGTTTGTCATTGACGCGGATCGCCCAAATCAGTTAGCCAAGCTAGCCTCCGAGGCGACACGTTTTAGAGCACGAGGCCCCGGCGGTGGAAAAAACTTACGTTCTTTGATGCCCTCCCATATCCCGTCTTGTTCTGCTTTTCTGAGACTGGTCATGCGTTTCGTGTTGCCCCACCGAATGAAATCAGCTTCTTTCAGTTGGCCCATGAATGCTTGTTTGCAGGACTCGGCGGAAGGTGGTAGGAGAAGTTTTTCGGTTGGAGGTGACGCGAGATGCAGGATCAATTTCAGCGGCGCGACTGGAATGCTCAGTCCTGATCCTGAAGCGGGTGCAATGGGACGTATAGAGGTGGATATAATATGGTTGTCATAGATCAAACCAATCGGCCAATGCCTACAACGCGAGCCATATCAGCCATACAGCCCACGACGACAGCCTTCCAACCCGAAAAGGGGGCATGCATTGTTGGGGTGGGCGCACAGACGGGTCGAAAAGACGCACGCACCACTTGAGCAGAGTGCCCTCTTCGCTCTCGAACCACCAATCCTCTTCCTTTAACATTTTCCCAGCTGCCTCATCAAAGACGATATCCATCAGGAATCTTCGTATTTCTGGCATGAGCAAGGGCAAGTAGCTGACCCTTGGTGCCTGGAGGTAGTAACACTCCAGTCCACGATCAGAATTCGCGGGGAGTTCTTTGGGATCGACGCGAATTTCGAGTGGGACAGTTCCTTCCCATGAGAGACGTCTAAATAGTGTGATCGATGCGGACGTCGCAAACGTAGAGCCGGGATGGTTGCGCGTTGTACCGTACGTAGACATTTGACGCAGCACCCAACGCTAAACGTAGATTCAAAGACGGTAGTTATACAAGCGCACGTGATCAATTTACATCAAAGTCTACAACGAAAAGTCTACACGAAAATCTTGTTAAAGTACGCAGACGTCCCTTCAGCACCGTGCACAATGGCACCCACGACACCATCAGGTCTAACCACAACCACCTTCTGCTCTCCCTTTGCTGACAAATAAGCTCGGTATGCATGCCCACCACGGTCCACGACCACATCCAACTGTCCCGAAGTTGTCCCACTGCGATCTTCAGGAAGGACGACCACCAGCTTGATGACATCCCAGGGATACTTTCGCAGAACCTCGAGGATGACCGTCGCTGTCGACGCGTCGGGGGTGAACAAGAGGACCGTGTGATAGGTCGGGCTAAACACGTCAAATAGCCTGGTCACCACGTCACCGGGGACAGAAACCAGTTCTGGCGCATCCGGTGCCCTATCCCCGGCCACCAATACCCTCTCGTCTAGTTCTATATAGGCGTTTACGGGTTCGGCATGTGTGAACTCTTCGACCACGATAGGGCTCGTCCGGCAATTTACCCCGAGCATGTTCATCCGTTTCTCGCGTTTCATAGCGCTGTCAATCGTGGGCGCCTGACGCATTCGTTCGAACATACTGGTCGTCATATTGAGCATTTCGGCGATCACGGGAAGACGCTCAATGGTGTAGGAGTCGAGGAGAGAAGGCGAGGAGAGACCTCTGTAGACCAAAGAGAGCTTCCAAGACAGGTTGAACTATCAAAGCAATACCATCAGCCCCGGACCACAGCTCATTCAAACATTCTTACGGCATCTTGGATGCAAGTGTTCAGACCTTGACCTCCCGTCGGACTGTGAACGCTGAGATGCAAGATCAGAAAGAGTGTGACATAAAACAATCGGTGTACTTACTGTGCTGCATCTGTAGAGGTCGCGTTTGAGTGAGGATTAGGTTAACGTACACGAAACGTGACTTACCCCCAGCAATAAATACCCTTCCGGCACCGAATTTGTCAACCATCCTGACATTGGGCCTGTTTCAAGTCATGAGAAATGCCAAATCATCCTTGGATGTGTCTCACCGGTACTCTGCTAACGCAACAACCTTTCTAACTTTGGCTTCCCCCCCCACCAGTTCGGAAATGTGCTTGAACATCAACTTCTCGTCAGTGATCAACTGTTGCGGGGTATAATCTCTGGCCGTTAGTATGAAAATAAAACCATCGGCAGCCATGAGGTCCGTTGGCATGAGCATGCAGCTACTCTGTAATAAGCCAAGTTATCAAAATATCGGGAACAGAGCACTTACAAGTCAGCTGATCTGGTTCCGAAAAAGTGCCAATGCTGGATGGAGATTCAGTGAATAATCTTGCAATATGTGAAGTTCGAGGAAACACACACACGTACATCTCTATCGAGCCCTTCAATCTCCATGCAAATATCCCCGATAACAGTAGCGTCATCATTCCTTGTTTCGCCGAGCAAGCTTAATCCTAGTTGCTTCCGGGTGACTCCTAGAACGAAAGCTTAAATGCGGCGCGAAACTGGACTCGCGTTGTACATACCCTTAGCGCCATCTGCGCCAATAATATAGGCAGCCTCAAAGGTTTCGACCACTTCTTCGCCATCCTTGCCCTTAACCAATTTAGCGACTACACGATCTCCAACATCTTCAAATGATTGGAGCTCCGTTCCCATCTCAACGGAACAACCATATTTCTCAAGGTGTGAACGCAAGACACTTTCTATCGTTGGTTGACCCAAGAACCTTGGATTTTTCTGAACGATAATAAAATTAGTGGGTATCTATCGAAAAGTTGAGGGAGAGCTTACATAGGGAACAGAGGGAGTCGGATCTTCATGTGGGAACATCGTAAAAGTCTTGAGAGGTTCCAGAGTTCCTGGCTTGTACTCCCGCACCGGGAATATCTTAATGGATTTCTGATACAGCTCGTGCGCACGGAGAAAGTAGAACACCTCAAAGGTACGGGGCTATTGTGAAACATTGAAGGGTTATGTCCAAGCGTGTGGACGGTTCTACGGGCACATACCCAAACCCCATTGGCACGCTGGGCGATACGATAGTGGTGTTCCCTGTCGATGATTCGTACGGGGATGCCGTTCTGCAATAGTGTGAGGGCAGAAATGAGCCCAGTTGGCCCGCCACCAGCCTAGCGCGTAACAAAAGCCTGTCAGCATCGTCAGTCGTAGCAAGGATCGCGAGACTTACGATGAGGACAGGTGCGGTAACAAAAGTCATGGCAAGAGGTTCAGTTGAGTCTAAGACGTTGAGGCAAGCAACAACACGGCGATACTTATACTATCGTCCTATAAATACTGGCGCCAGAGCGACCAAATCAGTGATAAGTGACCCGGCTGAGCATACCAGCATTGTTGCTTATGGGAAGCCGGACAACCGTGCTCATTGTCGATGAAATCTGCCAAACTGAGTTTCCGGATTAGGTTAATTTTGGACCAAGACCCTGCGTACCCCAAACCAATTCTCAAAATTCGGCCCAAGTAATAAATGATTGGGCGGAAGGTAGCATGTGACAGTAAAAATTTGTTCGATGACTTGACAAGATGTAGATAATGAACCCATAGAACAGATAGAATGTTGTCATACAAGAGAACCACCCTCCGAGTCTACGTCTGAAGCTTCTTCGTTGGAGAAGGCTGTTAGAATAGTTTGCTGCTCAGGTAGGGTAAAGCTTTACTAGTTGGTAGACACCTTTACCCTAATTTTTTAGGCACTGAGGTAAAAGAGTATAGCATACAATATACCGCTGATTATGTGAGGCTTATTGCCCGTTTGTCCAATACCCAATACTCCACAAAAAGAAAGCGAAATATAAATAGTAAGACTACTAAATGCCTTGAAATAAACACGGTTGTAGTCCACATAGCATTCTGTAGTGTCCGTGATGCGTCTGCGATAGGGTTCCGTTGAAAAATCATTCTTTTTTAACATGTTGATTCACCTGTTGAAAAGTCGGTGTGATTTTTCCCCGTTAAAAAGTGTGAATAAATCAGTATGATTTTGGGTTGACATGCTATGCCTGACAGATAAATTGTACAGTGTTAAGCAAGGGCATGGCGACTGGCGCAAATCAAATAATCACCGGTGCATATGTAAGGCACAATGTGAATGCCACATCGCATGGACGGTCTATCTCATTGTCTCGCGCACATAGTACTGATCTTGTGCATGAAATCTTGTATCTTAAGGATGCCTTTCACTCTTGAACACCAGTTAATTGTGATGAATAAGGATCTACCTTGGGAAGTCGTCTGGCACTTGGTCGAATGCGATAATTGAAGAGTCCGATGACGACGAGGGCGAAAAAGAGCCTCGTGCTAGTGCCATTGGGCTACCCGTTGAGAAGGGAGGAGATGATGAATTGCGGGTCGACATGGATACAGATCTGAATAGCCCTTGTCGACCTCATTGTGGTTTTACCAGTCTCGGACATGCACATCACATATCCGCATATCCGCATCTCCGTCACCACTCTCCGTCATTTGCACGAGCCCGATTCGAACTGAATTTTTCACGCCTTTTCACTCCTGTCCCTTTATTCACTCCTGTGAAAAAATGGTCGCCGCTCGATGGAATTTTTCACACATGTGGAGAAGTCAGCCAACGGAACATGCGCACGATGTCCAAATATGGTAAGTTGCAGCTCAGGCTGTCAGTCACGCTCATGCGGTCGCCATCTACTTGCCGTGTTCGCGCGTCTCGCCTTTTGTTTGCTCCGGTATCGCCTTAAGTTGATTTACAAAATGTTCAACTGCTCCGACTCGTCAGATTCGGCCTAGACGTGGCTGTCCACCTCGGTGAGCCCTTCGTGTGTTGACTTTGCTAATATCCGCTTTTAGCTTGCCTTGACGTTGCGGTGGGTTTGGCCAGCAGATAGGCCACTTTTGGTGCTTCATTGACGGTGTGTGTGGTCCAGGTGCGTGCGCCATTTGCCGTTCGTACCGCTCGCGCTGACTCGCCTTGCCCTCAGCTAGCGATCGGGTCTCTCGACTCACAGCGAGGGCCGCTCGTTGCGCCATCCGTGCAGCCTTGTTTCCCATCAGTTCTATCACTGCCACCATTCCCCTCGCGCGCCGAATCGCGCTTGGTGTCTTCCAGCCCATTTTGGTCGCCACAATCATCTGGTAGAGCTCGACTCCAACACTGCAGGTTCGTAGTCGTGACGCGATCGTCTCCGCTGCTTCCTGTGGCTCCCTGGACGCTATCTTCATTAATACGACGCGTTAGGCCGACCTCGGCGCTCCCCGATTCGCTCGACCAGCCTTGCTCAGCCATCTGACCGTCAATCCGGATACGACATCGCGGAGTTTTTAATGTTCACGCAACATGTCCAGTACATCAAGACTGGCGGATTAGCATGTATTTCCGATTATCAAGGTAGGTCTAATAAGCTATACAGGCTGTATGGTGTTGCTTAGATTTATTGTCAAGGTAGCACTCCCCTTTTAACAGATCCACAGATCCTAACTCATCCCGTTGGCGAAGGTGCGAACATTCTTTCTGACAGAAACCTAAAAAAAGAGGTGGAGTTCGCAAAGTAGCAGATCTGTAATACTTGTTGTAAATGGGAGCAATTCAAGTTGGAAGGATGGAGGATTCAAATCTTCGGTTCAAATCTTCGGACAAGAACACTACTTAGATATACCATAATTTTTTCTTGGTACATTTAAATCTTCAACCAAAATTCATGTGGGTATATGGGGTCTTGGGCCCAGATTTAACTTAATTCAGAAATTTAAAACTTAGTTTGACAGATCTCCGAATAACCGGGAATTGAATATTGTTCCGAGCCTCCAAACTCGAGAACATCTGGGGAACGAAATTCCCAGACAGACATTCAGTACTCCAAACGTCCGAACAAAGTCATTGTGGTAAAGTTTAAACGGTGCTTAAATTGGCTTAGCCGGCCGCCGCACGGTGTGCCTCCCAGTGTCTGGGATGCGTGCTGAAATAACCCCCACGTATGGGACGTACCACCTTCAATCAGCTACAGTAGTTACCGCCCTGTCTTGTTCTTAGCTATGAAACATTGTTGATATGTTCTTGTCGTACGTTGCTGTGCTTAGTTGATTTTCAACTTCCGCACTCTGCCAACTAGTGACCTATTCCACCGGTGCATTCTGACCCACTCGCTCCGATGGACCATGCCGGCCGCTATGGTAGCCTCACGTCCAGTGGTGGACTCTACCACCGGACGCTGCTGTCTGCTACCACACAGGCCATCACTTGCTGCAAAGGCGCAACAGGACAGGCGCACACAACATAAGCATTCCGGCAACACGGCAGCTAAGCTCTGGTTGAAACTCCGTTTGAACTTTGTGACACTCACGCGACTGTGTAAATCAAACCTCCGTCCAACCACCTCACGTGATGCTAACAAAGTTTGGGCGGAGTTTTAACGTTGAATCCCATGTCGAGAGTGATCCCGGATCCCGGATGTTGTAATTGCCCAGCGTTGCCGTCAGCTCGCAAGCATGTAGACCATACGAGTGGTTGACAGACAGACAATTTGTATGGAATGACTTGTAGTATAGCACATCTTTTTTTGATGACATGCTTGATGATTTCTGTGTTGGATGGCGCACTTTCTCATGGTGTCCTGAGAAACCCTGGCAGCGATTGGCATGCCCGGTCGGATGACAGCGAACTCCACCACACTCATTATGGACTTTGCTGGAGTCCGGCGTACTACTCCGCTGGACGACAGCAAACTCCGCCGCACGACGTCAGATGTACACTCTCACAGTCTCCAGTGGCCGTTAATGCACTTGTTGAAGACTCTGCTGGCGTCCGGCACACTAGTGCATACTCCGCCGTGCGGCGGGCCCGCACAAGGGATGCGATTGATCCTAGGGGCGGGAGCGAGGTGAAATTTCGGCATTCGGTGTAATTTGCGTGATTGGATCGCCGCCTGGATTTGTCGGGGCGCCGAACGGTAGTTCTTTCTCAGAGTTCACGTTCGGTTCCTGACTGAGAGTACAGGCCACTCAAATTTAGTGTTCATCTCCATGCGGTCTAAAATCAGCCAACGGG
>JBBPKO010000306.1:0-20732 GCA_038089295.1 Xerocomus amazonicus
CCCGGAGCTGGGACAGCGGCATGCTCGTCGGACCGTCCTCGCCCTCGAACGCGTCAAAGAGAGAGTTGCTCTGGGCGCGGTAGAGCGAGCTACGACGGCCGTGCGTGGCGGAGTGGGGGACGCCATCAGAGCAGAGTTCGGAGGTACCTCCCCAGGTGTCGAGCGATGGGCGGCCTTGTAGGCTCATACGCGGGTTCATGAGTCCGCTTTCGAGCGCGGAGTGGCCGTTGGGTTTCGGAGGGTCTGGTTTCCGGGAGAGGTTGAGAAGGTGGACGCCAAGGAAGGTGACGATGAAACCGGCGAGGAGTGTCACTGTGTTGGTACCGTCGGTAGTGTTGAACCCCTGGAATAGGATGAGGGAGGCCACGATCGTCGCTGTAGAAAAGCCGACGTAATACATGGGGTTCACGCTAGACAGAATCGTGAGTGAGTGTCGCGAAGAGCGTGTGCACAGATGGACGTACACGTTTGTGGAAAACGTGTCAAGGGCCTTGTTGAAGTAGTTCATCTGCACCAATATGCAGCTTATGACAACGATGCCGAACACGTATGTGCTTGGGTGTGTAAACTGATTGTTTCCGCCTAGTGTAAGTTTAACGGCAACGCCGAATCCCTTGATCGCCATGACCGAGACAGAGCCAACGAGAGAGCATATGGAGACGTAGACCAGGGGAGTTGAGCGGCCATAGCGAGGGGCGATGTTATAAATCATGACCAAGGCGAAGACGAAGACAGTAAGACAGTATAACATGAAGCCTGGGACAAATGAGATGCATGACGAAAGGGTGAAGCGCCGACTTGCCTGGCTGGACGGCATAATGGAGGATTTCGTCGACCGTTTCGATCTCCTTATCTGGTGGTGCATGGAGGACGATGATGAGGGAGCCGATCAAGCATAGTGCGCAACCGGTGCGACCGAGGTGGCCAAGCTCTTCATTCAAGAGAAAGGATGCGAGTACTGCACTGTGCGGTGTCAAGTTGGAGGAGGTGATGAGTGAAAGGGACGGACCCGATAAGGACACTCAAGGCACCCAGCGGGGTGACTAATATCGGAGGGGCGAAGGTGTATGCGGCAAAATTTGCGACTTGTACGTTTAGATGAGCGCCAAATAAAGTGTACCTTGACGAAACTCACTTTCGCCGAGCACGACTAGAGAGAGCCGGGTGAGCGCGACAACTGAGGAGAAAGGAGAGACGCACGGGTTGATATTCCGGCCCACCAAGTTGGATTGCGAAGATATGAATAATTGTCGGAGGCAGAGGCATAAGAGGAATTTCGTGCGCCGGCATCCGTTAGACCCTAGGAAATGAGCGTTTGAAAAAAAGTGGGTGATTTGGGGAGTGGTGGGTTGCTCGCCTTCTTTGTGATGATGAAACTGGACCCGATGGCGATTGAGCTAATGACAGCGAGAGCCAGCCCGATGTATTTATCGTCCACCATGGAAAGAAAAGAGAATGGTCAAGGTGAAGAAGAGACCACGATTCGGCGAGTCTCACGTGCCGCAGAGCTGTACAATACAAATTTGGTTATGTTAATCAATAGCTCGACCTTTCTGTCATTAGGCTAGCTAGACGACCTGCAGAGACTTTTGAGAAAAAAAAAAAACAAACAGAAAACAAAAGGGATCACAGCTCGACCGAGTCAACATCTGGAGTACGAGTGCTCAGTTGTACCGGGTTCAGCTTGCCTGTTTTGTAATAAACTTTTGGAACCTTGGCTTGACGAGTGCGTGCACGTGCAGCAACAAGTTGCAGCACCATCGCCTTGTCTGTCTCCTTCTCTCCGCTTTTTTTCTCGCCTTCTTACCTCTCGTTCATCACTCGACTTTATTCTCGACATGGCGGACAACAAGCTCGATCTCTCTTCAGCTGCTGACCCTGATGTTGTCCTGGACGAGGAGGCACCTGGCCCGCCCATCTCGCTCCCAGAAGAGTCCGCGGACACTGGCGAAGGCGGAAAACTGAAGATGATCGTCCAGCTCGTCAAAAGGTGTCTCGGTGTCAAAGACATTGCCGCGATGTGCGTCCCATCAACCGGCTCATCCTCCCGCCATTGACCCGTTCTTCACACTTAGGCGCCTGTCACTCCCCGCATCTCTGCTCGAGCCATTGCCAAACTTGGAGTACTGGCACTATCTCGATCGACCAGATCTTTTTGCAGCGTATGTCCTTTCTCGTTGTCCTGTGCTATTCGGTTCATATTTCCTGCAGCATCAATGATTCAGACGACGCATTCGAGCGTATGCTTGCTGCTGTGCGGTTTACGTTTACCAAAGACCTCAAGTTCGTCGTAAGTGCTCACTCCCGCTCGATCACACAAAACATGCTGTAACACGCGCGCACGCAGCATGGTAAAGTGTGCAAGCCGTACAACTCGGTCCTCGGAGAGCACTTTCGTGCGCATTGGGATGTGCCTCCCGTTCGATACTCCTCCGATCCAAGGCACCCTCCAATATTCGGAAGCCATATCACACAAGGATGTTCTCCGCAAATACCCATTACTGTTTTGTCATCAGAGACCCTGAGCATCAGGAGTGGACGTAGCGAACATAGCTTGAAGAGTACCCGAAGCGGCGTCAGTCTCCTTTCCAAGAACAAAGCCAGTCCTTCTACTGCACCTACGTCGCCAGGGCAGGTCGTCGATCCCGACTTTGCCGGACGCATGTCCAATCTCTCCCTTGCTGCTGGTGGATCAGATAACGAATCCCTCCGCGTGGCGTATATCACTGAGCAGGTCTCGCACCATCCACCTGTATCCGCTTACTATGCTACCTGCCCCTCTCGCTCCATCGAGATGCGGGGTATCGACCAAATCTCTGCCAAGGTCTCCGGCACGACGCTGCGCGTCATACCAGGCTCGTTCAACAAAGGTATCTACATCAATATCACCGGTGGCCCCGGAGAGGGAGAGCAGTACCACATCACGCACCCCATCGCAAGCGTGAATGGTATTCTGAGGGGGAGTTTTTACATCACGGTTGCAGATTCCACGATCATCACATGTAAAGGGAGCAGGGCCAAAGAGAGTTACCGTGCAGTGATAGAGTACAAGGAAGAGGTACGCCAAGTGCTTGATCCACGACGATCCTTCTCATGCTATCACTCGGTACGCAGTCATGGCTCGGGCGGGCCCACTTCCTCGTCGAGGGTGTCATTCACACATACGACCCCGATGCGACCGAGCACGAGGAATGGACCAAGGTCAAGCATGTCCCGCAGTCGCGTGTGGTCGCCTCCTTTGATGGCTGTTGGCGGAACCACATCCGATGGCGGCGTAACCCGTCGTCTTCCACGCTATCCGTCTCGTCGACACCAGAGTACTACACGCTAGTCAATCTCGAAAAATTGCAGGTCATCCCCAAGGTGGTGCGTCCGCTTGAGAAGCAGCTCCCGAAGGAAAGCCGCAAGTTGTGGGAGAACGTGACGAGCAAGCTTCTCAGCAAGGAGTATAACGACGCAACCAAACACAAGCTGATACTTGAGCAGAGACAGCGCGATGAGGCGGCCGAACGGAAGCGCAAGGGGGAAACGTAAGTGGGCCGTCGTATGTCTGAGGAGCGCTGAACGTGCGATCCGTTTTCCAGGTTTATACCCACGTACTTTGGCAAGGATTTCAGCACTGGCATACCCAATCTCACTAAGCAAGGTCGCAAAGCAATGGAGGAGGAACTTGGAGAAGGCTTATCGGACACGCTGTTGGCAGTGCACGAAAGCACTGGTGTTCACGACTTGTGATGACCATCGTCCTTTTTCTCTTTTCCTCTCTTGGATTGTGCTGTGCCCTTTTTTTGGATTGTCCCTCGCAGGTCCTGCGGATGCTCGAGCACCCCAAGAAGCGCCTTTCCTGCTGCTGGATTTAATGTCATTTGTGCATCTCTTGATATCCCTACACTATCTGCAGTCCATAAATCCATGCATTCATTTTTTTTTCTCTTGAAATGAACGACTCTGACCTTGTGGTCCAACGCCGGGTGATTGACTGTAAGCATGTTCAGGTCTTGGGTTCGTCGTTGGGGAAAAGGCCTGTCGGAGGTACCCGACGGATATATCTCGTCGGATCTGTCCCTACATATGCCACAGGTATGTGACCGGCGAGTTCCGGAAGATTCTGACTGCCAAAAAAAAAATTCCGGAAAACGGGGGTATGTCGTCCTGCAGATCGCCAGACGGAAAGACGGTGGAAGATCAATCAAAAGAAAGGATCAGGCAAAGGTCTCCCGCATGATACCTGTCATGGGAAGTATGCCATCAAACCCGTCCACGATTTGAAATACGGAGAGGTAAGAGTTTCGAGATGACATTGCCACCTTGCGGCTTTCCCTGAGTTCTTCTGGTTTGGGAACGACTTATGACATCTTATTACTGGAACTTGAAACCAATACTGCATTCACGATTGTCGGGGGGGGGGTGTCAGAGTGATATGATAGGCGACAAATGCATCATAAGACATGTCCGTTTTACCGGAAGATTTGGGTCAACGGTAACGGGCATGACAGGTGACCCCAAGAAAAAGGACCAAAAATGATGATTCAACTGAGGGTCGAACTCAGGACCTTCTGTGTGTAAGACAGAAATCATAACCACTAGACCATTGAACCATATAATGATTAGGTCCCGTCTGGATTCTATGTCGTAAACTTGTGTAGTAATTTCCCCCTGGACCTGGAACCAAAAAATGGCACAAGGCACGGCAGCGTGTGCGGTCCAGAGGTATCGCCGCATTGAAAACTGGCACAGGTACTTGGATTTGATGAGTTCCAATTATCTTAATCGTACCTACATCATGTCCGTTGATCCACGCGACTATCAGTGATTGTCTGTAGTATCGAGGACAGACTTGACATCAGTCATTTCGGTCATATCATCGCAGCACGCGGTACAATTTACGGTCCGAGCGGACTCGTGTAAATGATGAATTGTTGTATACCAACAGCGGGTTTCTCTCTCCCCACCAACTCACCCGTCGTACAAATACTGTAGCCCCTCCTTGCCAACGTTTCCTTCGAGTTCACCAGTCTTGCGAGCGCGCCTCTTCCACCATCTGCGCTGCCGAACAAGCACTCTGGCAGGGCTGTACGGTTGGTTGCCAATTTCTCTCTTCTTGTTCCAGAAATACCCAATGGTTACTTGTAGTTAGGAGGGAACAGGCCGTTTCAGCAAGAATCCATGCTTTTGCTGTGTCTTCACCTCATTACATTAGTCGGTGCGGCTGCACGGCCTCCTCGTCAACACGAGGCTCGCCAGGGACCCATATCCATCGATTCCCAGGATCCGGGCCCAATTTCTTTACAAACTTTTTCGTCGACGACTACGACCATGTCGCCGACGACGACCAGTGAGCCTTCTTCCTCTACCCCCTCCAGCAGCTCACATGTGGATCCTTCCACGTCTTCTACTTCTATCTCGTCCAAATCGTCTCCATCGGCGGCCTCAGCTCCACCTTCAACCACCACTTCTACAGCACCTCATACCTCGGCTACTCCAGGCACCATCAGCTTTTCCGTACAAAACTTGACCACTTGCAAGTCAGGTCTGATTGCATGGAATTATACAGGGACAGAGGCCGAGCTGTTCCTGTCGATCACCAGCATCGGCGTCACCAACGGCTCATCTAGCGCCAACACCAAACGAAGCACGTACAACAATACGCTTCAACAGGAGCTTGTGGTGACCAATACCTCTGCGCGGTCGTGGACATGGCCCTCTGTCAACGTCACACAGGGCTGGTATGAGATAGAGGCTTTGGTGCTCACTTCGCCAAATCTCAGCAATAACTCTGCAGCGTTCTTTGTGTCGAATGGAACCAATGTCGCCTGTCTGAGTGTTGGGGGTACGTCGCCGCAAACGTCACCCTCGGGGTCCCCTAGCAGTGCCACTTCGTCTGCGACGTCAACCACAAACGTGGCCGCCATCGTGGGTGGTGTTATCGGCGGTGTTGTCGGTGCCATCTTGCTCATCATTGCAGGGCTGTGTCTATGGAAGCAAAAAAAACGGATTGTCAGAGGTGGTGGAAACAAAAATGGACGGTGGGGATCATTGAAGTCCGTGCACTCCAGTATCCAACCGGAGAGTGGTCAGGCTCAAGTTGCAAGCAACCATTTTCATACCCGTTCAGAGTCGTCTGGGGCTACGTTTCAAGGTGACATGATTGGGAAGGCATCAGCGGCCTCTACCCCTGGCGGTTCAGATGAGGATGTCGCCATCACCGCCGAGGAAAAACCAGTGTCCCCCGCATCTTCTGCGGCCGTGAGCCCCTTTGATGCTCTGAACACACCCATTCATTACCATTACGACCGTCGTGCCTCGGTGTATACGACGCAAACCCCCACTACTGCTACCGACGAAAGCACCCCAATTCGCGCCACTACTCGTCGGATATCCAATCAAAGCCTGGAGCAACAAGCGCAACGGATTCGGTGTTCTATGGAAACATCTATCGTGCGACGGCGCAGCGAACGGCTATCTATGCCCACTCTACCCCCTCCCAGTCTTTCCCGCATTCCGCAGTCGCCTATGCTCACCCTAGCCAAGGAAGAGTATGCGCTCTCACCGATAACAGCTACGCCCGTCAACCGTTCCGTCTCTGCTGGGGCCGTCTCCATGATGAACCGCCGTGCGTCTCGAAAGCCAGTACCGCAGTATGATCCCTCGCTGTTGCTCGAAGACCCGAATGCGGATTCAGTATCTACCTTTACGGCAGGTGCAGATTCTTCATATTCGCACGGAACGGGAAAGACGCATGGCGGGTTGATGCATAAGGCGAGCTTTGGGGACGGGCGTCCTTTGCACTACTTGATCCCGGATATGCCTCCGCCGCAACTTGACAACTGAGGTGTGGGCTGTGCCCCTTGACCTTGACCGGTGTTGTCTCCTTCCCCTATCCTCCTTTTTTTCTTCTCTATATTTTGAGTGTTTATCACACGCTTTCTAAAACACAATAGGGTTGTTTAGCGTATCATGCACCGCTCAGTTTTCAGGGCATCTTCCAGGATCCGGAAGGTGCGCCGCCTTTTCGGGAGAATGCACTGTGCGACGGCGGATCAACTGATCCTGGGCATGCATGGACATGGACATGGACATCTATGTATACCACTTGATGTAGCTTATCGATCGCCTTTTGTTCCGTGTTCGCAAGCACTATAACGTGCGCTGTTCATGCTTTTTTCTTCTTGTTCCTTTCGCATTCGTTCGCGTGGACGCGGTCCTTTTTTTTTTTTCGTTCGATCCCTTGGTTTCATGGCGTGCACATATATTATGCTCTAGGTTATCATAGTCTACGCCTATGTTTGTATTCGTCTCAGCAAATGCCCCGTTATCAATCACTCCGCGTCTCAGCTTGACATGACCTGCGGAGCGGAAGCGATCTCGTTCGTTTTCATATTCGATCACCCTGTTTCTCCGAAACCCAGGGAAAAAAGCTCAGCTGGATGGACGTTTTCTGCTGACTGACGATAGGGAGTCTTCGGAAAAGACGTGAAAAACGCGCGCTCGGGACAATCGCGGGTTCCCATACCCTTGATATCAATCATGACTTGCTCTGCCGTTCAACCTCCGTCTGGCCAATCGGGATAACAGCGTTCGTTCAACGACACCGACAACTTCTTTCCTTCCTGCGCGCACACGCACTGGACCCGTGGCCATCCCGTTCAGTCGCATCTTGGGTGAACATGGCGTGGATCCGCCACGTCGGTTCCGACGATTGATCTGGCATCAGCGCTCAGCACCGTATCCATCATCACTAACCCCTTTGGACGGTCCACCCACGGAGGGGAAAAAAAAGGTGCGAGTCTTGTAGGCTGGAAACAAGGTGGACTTTATAGTACCGAGTAGCTGGCGGAAGAAGCTACGCGAGGCCGAGGATCTACGCGTCTGACGATCGAGAACAATGTATGACTGCGACCCGGGCGTCGTCTGGCCTTGTCCCTGGAGCGAGCTGTTGCTATGACGGAACGAGGACAGGGGGGGGGGGGTTGGGAGGGGGTTGGGAGGAGGAGTACGTCCATCATTGCTCCACGCATGGACGGATGGGGGGAGGGGGAGGTAGAGAGGTACCCTTTTTCTTTCTCTTTCTCTTTCTTACCCGTTCAACGACGAGAGTGAACGAACGCCTATCGGGGTTTGCCGATCAAGGTCGTTGTTGCGATCCGACGCGTTTCGTGTTCGTATCCGTCCCCTCTCTCTCTCTGTGCTGTGGACATTGACACCGACACACACACGCAGATGCACTGCATCGCAGCATCGACGGGCGGAAAATGCCGCCACCTTTTGATAAATCGACAGAGCGCGCTATCTCACCGCAGTCTGTCCCAAACGAGCTCGATAGTGCACGTTACACATGAGATTGTGCGTTTGCTAGATAAAACTACCGACGTGATCGTCCGTGGTCTGTATCATTGCTGGGATGTATGCCGCTCGCTGTGGGTGCGTTGCGCACCGCCTGTCAGCGTTGGCTGCTGGTGCGCCAGCGGTGGTTTTCAAGACGGTGGACATCTTGTGTCATGTTCAAGCATGACGCAACCTTGTCCCTTTTTTTCACAGATAGCCATCGACACCGGCAGGTTTGCTCTCACAGGTATCTCACAGCCAGCCATGCCCGATTCAGTCGCTGAGAATGCTGGCCTTTAGAGTTTGACTGTACATGCCGTAGGTCCCTGAATGGCTGTGTTGCAAACAAAAAAAGGAGAGAGATAGACAAGATAAGAACGCGCGTTCACCCATGGCTCTTTTCTTTTTTTCCCGTCCGTTCCCAATCTTTTTTTGTTTTGTTTTTGTTCTGATTTCCTTTTCGGTGCAGCAACGTGGGCGTGCTCAACCGTCTAGGCTTTTCTTCTCCAATCATATTCCGCGAAGACGGCGACGGGCTATCTTTGCTATCAATCTCCGGTCTTTTTTACCATCCCCGGCGATCGCGTTGCGCACACTCCACGCCAGATACCAGTCAATGCCCATTTTTTTCCATAAAACGCTTCTTTGTGTCATGCGTGATACCCCTGTGCGATAGGGACACTGCGGAAACCTGACCGGGTCGAGTCGGGTGAGAGCGATAGCCCAGCACACACGCTGAGCTCCCCCCTTCCATCTTGGAAAAAAAACGCGCGGGATAGGGAGCGTCCCGCACAGTTCTGTCGTTTGCGTTCGTTCAGTCTACTCCCACGAACGCCGCGTCCCACCTCTTTCTCTCTTTCTCTCATTCGTCCGTCCAACGTTCTCCCCAGAAGGGAAGGTGTGACGGATATGGGCGCGTCGCGCCTAGCATACTTGGACAACTTCACCATCTCAGCATTCGCCCATCACCAATCGCTCGGTACAAGCACCGCGAGGGGGCTTTTGTACACGTAATAATCCCTTTCCCCCCCAAAAAAAAAAATATGGGATACCAAAAATGATGCACCGTTCGTACCCTAGGGAGGCGTACACAAACTGTATAGGGTGTCATCGCAACGGGCATGACCGGGGATTATCGCGTGCAAGGGAAGAAAAAGGTAGTCAAGCTCGATGACCGAGGCGACGTTGGAAACACATCGGAATTCAAAATCTGGCTCGTGCTTCCGCTCGCTGCGACGCGACGGCGTTGGACGGAGATATCCGTCGCGTTGATGAATCGTTGGATGCGTTGTTCGAGAAAAACGTGATGGTGTCGGCCGCTTTCATTTTCCCGCTTTTCCTTGGACGGTCCACGGAAATGGATCTGAAAATGAATAGCGACGAGGCGAACAACGATATGTCCGGCGCATCTCTATTTTATGTTTGCGAAGATCGGCAACATATTGGTCGGAACAGATGGTAATGCGCACGCGTCGAAATTGATCCTGATCTACTGGCAGCAACAAGCCGACTAGCGAAGCCGACAGGAAGTGTCGTGCGAGTACGTTATAAAGGAGAATCACGTTATAAGGATCGAGGTGTGAGTACAGCAAAGGTTCCACATATTCTCACGACCACCCGTCGGGATTTCGGCGTCGCAACGGGAGGGGTATCCATGGCGTACCGGGCTTTGGATCTGCAGCATGACGTTTGGCCGTATGTGAGCTCGTCAAACCGACCTTGCGTATTCTAGCGAGTCTATGCGGGTAAATAGGACGTGAGAACAACTGGGCAGAGATTGTAGATCGGTGTTATCACCTCCGAAGACCCGCCCAGGCGACTAGTGCTGCGATAGCGGAGGAAGCAACTGACATTGCTGCAAAGGCATAAGGCATGTCCTCCATGTGGCTTTGTAACTTTACCAATTTGATTTTGGTTTGATTAGCCCCAAACAGAAAGGGTTAGCGGAAGAAGGCGGTCACATACATTCATTCCGAACAGTCCAGCAACGAGGGCGCCCGAGCCAAGCCCCATGGTTCCAATAGAAACCTGTCATATTGTATTGTAAATATGCTAAATATATTCTTTTTCCGTTCAAAAGGAAGGCACACTTTTAGGTCCAAAGCGAGGAGTGCGTTACGATTTGAGTCTAAAATGAGTTCCACAATTTCCTGCGTAGATTGGACATTGGCCTTGTTGGCAAATTGATCAGTATGAGACTGAGAACGAGCTTTTCCAGTGGAACACACTTCGATATTCTCAGCCTCGTTCACTATTTCCTCAACTTGTTTAGAAAAGAACTCTAGCAACACTTCTAGTTCGTCGTGCTCGTGCATGTCGCGATCAACGCCGCTTTTCTTATCAGTGAGGTACATCGCGTTCAAGTCTTCATCTGTATATCGTTTCATGAGGGAAAAGGGTCAAGGTATGATAGGAGCCAACCTTGTTCCAACAACTCTTCTAGAGCTTCCTGAACCTGTGGGAGATAGTGAAGTGGGAAAAGGAGGCTGACGTCAGAATAGAGATACCAGAGTTGCGCGATTTTTGAAAGCTGCGAGGCGTCTTGAGTAATGGAGCAGTCGTTTAAATTTGTCATGATTAATATCGTCTTCAAGCTCAGCCAAGAGACCTCCAACGAGGTTTCGGATAAAGACCATTTCTGCCTCGAGTGCGCTTAGAACGGAGAGAAGGATGGACTCTATTGCTCTGATAGATATGAAAGAAGAGATTGAACATCGTTGGTGGTTAGTAGGCTATGGACAGACCTAAATTCGTAGGGTGCACCGCTTCCACGAGCCTTGAGATTGTGCTGAGGCGAGGTGAGGGGTGGGTCGAGAGATGAAACGCCGCACTGATAGCGTACCTCGAGGTGGTATAAAAATACGGAATGGAGTCTGGAGTCGTTTGATCCATATGAATCGAATAGGACGACGGTGTCGGCCTTCACGAGTGCTCTGATGTGTAGTATATTGAACTTGGGGGAACATGAAAAAATGCGTACTTATATGCGACGTGGAGACGAACCAGAATGGCCTCTTTACGGATGAGGATAGTGGGAACCAAGTTTGGAATGCGGGAATCTATTTTGCGGAGGTCACGAGGCTTAATGAGAAGGTCAACCGATGGCTGTATGACGTGCACGAGTCAATTGAGATTTGACAGACTTACGTTCAAGCGGTGTTCATTGCATAAGTCAGACCTTTTGAACTGGCCTGATATGTTCTTTACCGCGCCTAGGCGATGCGATTACGTCGTGAGACAAGGGGAGGATATGGGAAAACAAACAAGACCTTGATGGTCGAGGATTGTGCCTAGAAACGTGATGGGAAGTGGTAGGGAGGAGCAAGAGATGTGGGTCGCGTACAGCGAAGCATGAGATCTGAGGGCAGCCTGCTCTTCATGACTTTCTCGAGGATGATTGCCTTTTCGTCTTCCTCTGTTTGCTGTGATGGTCGTTGTTGCGGTCTGAAGAGGGCATTCCAGGCAAGTTGGCGGGTCTGACGGATGGTGCGGACGGTGGCTACATGGCGGAGGGGGAGCATCAAGAAAAAGGACGAAAAATAATTTGTGTAAGAAATGAAATAATTTTAAAATGGGGGTTACCCCGCACCAAATAGGGAAATGTACACTTCCCCGCATCGGATAAATCCGAGTTTGGGAGTTGCAGATGGAGATCACTTCCAGACAACTTATTATACCACCACCATGCCCTCATCCCCCCCCTCCGTTCTCTACCCCACCACACAATGGAAACTCGCAGACTCTTAGAGGCAGCCATCGCGCTCTCACAACTTCTCAACCTCCACGCCATCCCACACGCCTTCCACGGCAGCGTGCTCACCGCAATCATGTCCAACAGCCCACGCTCTGACGTCCGTCTCTCGCGCTCCCCGTCTTCTCATCCTCACACCCTCCACAGGAGATATTCTGCATCGTCGAGGGTGGCTCCACACACCCCTTTCGTCGCGTCCGTCAGGCCGTCGCGAACAGCGAGTATTTCACGACAACACACTCTCCGTGGAGCAACCGGTACTTCTCCACCCCATCCACCCGCTCTTGTCTGACTCACGTGCACAGCCTCCATGTCACCTATCGTCGTCCCATACCCGCGATCGAGGCAAGTTCCTCTTCTGTCCCCAATGCGCGTCATCATGCCAAACCGTCTGTAACAGATAGAAATCCTGCCCGCAGGTGAACACGGTCCTCGGCGTCTTGACACCTCCACCACTATGCACATTAAAGGCATTCCTTTTCTCACCCTCTCGGAATTCGTCCGTGACAAACTGAAAACCTGGTCGATGCAAGTCCTCATCCATCTCTCCGCGCATCCCGCAACTGATCTCACGACCACAGACGCGGCGCAGATCGCGACGCAAACGACATTGTTTATACCCTCTGCAGATACTGGAACAGACTGGACATCAATCGTGTACCAGAACACGACATGAACCAGTTCGTTTCCTCTCATCGAACTGCAGCACTTTCATGGGCAGCCCTCAAGCGAAAGTATGGCATGTGACGTGTCTGCCCTTTTGTCTCGACACACGAGGCACTCGTACTTTCCAATGGGGTTACCCGTGGCAAGTAGGATCGCAGTCGGTCGTTCCTATCTGATTTGATACCCATTCGAGAGCACACGACTTAATGGAGTTGTTGGGCTTTTGCAAATTGCAGAAACGCTGTACATTACGCATCTCTACCCATCCGTCTCTCTGTCTCGGTCTCAATATCACTTTATGGCGTCGTGTAGTGCCTATGTTAATCGCCACGCTTGCTTTTCACAGTACACCCATCTTGGCAAGTCGGACGCGGTTCGGATCCATCAAAAAAAGAGGACCCTGGTAGGTTAACGTTCAGGCATGCATAATTGAGTTTTGCTTGGCCAAAGCCATCTCCACTTCTATTTCCAGCCACACACGCTCCCTTCACCTGGGTACGTCTGTCCAGGTATGGCACACTTGTGCGAACACAACGGATACTACTCGCGGTAGACGGCGTACGTCGGGCAGATGTATATTCACCTGTCTCTCACCTTATCCCCCTCTTATCGTACCCATACTGCCCTGTGCAGTCGAGATACCAATCGGTCAACGGCGCATCAGATCCCGTGGGCGACACGACTCGTGATAGGCATCCAAACTCTTACACGAGCCAAGATCTATCCCATCGACGTGTCCCCGTCAAACACGCGTGTCCACCCTGCCTCGAACCCGGTCTGTACAACGTGTGGCAAAGGTGTGGTAACCATGAGATGGACACGCGCGTCGAGCAGGGACTGAGGGATATTCGCGAGCACGGCGGGCGCAAAACTTGAAGGACGGCGTGGCAAACACCGCAGTCACATGCCCACACACGTTCAAGTCCGACTCTCCAGGAATGGGTCTACAAAGAATGTGCTGGCGAGGTTGGGTTGTGGTCGTGCGAAGCGTGATGGCCGGTGGGTTGATGGGTTCGTGATGGATGACCATTTCGAGCGGGTATGGACCATAGGGTTGTTGCAAGGCACCGTTCAGTCTTTCGGATCAGGCGATGCGGCAGACACGAATGGACCGACCTCGTTGCACGGGCACCACCTACGATCCCGCTGGCACCAATGACGCCCGGTCACGTCCTCTTGCCGCCATCAACCGAACCCATCGTTCCATCGTCCTCGCCGATGTGAGTAAGGACAAGATAGAAAGATCATGACCCATGATGATCAACCCACGATGGGCGACGGATCTCCCGTATCGGAACATCCGTTTCAAACACGTTCCTTGGGATGCCCTCTGCAACAAAGTCAGTCATGCTCTTGACTGATCTTTCTTTTTTTTGCCCGAAAATCTCCTTAATAGGTACTCACCGATTGCGGAATTCAAGGGTGACACCGGGCAACGCAAAGTTGTTCAACAACCCTTCCTCTCCGCGGGGCTGAGTCAGTCATGAATATCCCCACATGGAACTGGTTACCATTCCGGCGCCGTGCCAAGGGTACGCAGCCATTCCGAACGGCATTTGACTAGTTGCAACATGCCGCGATGCGAGCCGATCTACCTTTCGGCCGACGCATCATGTTCCTGTCTTTCAGACTTTTGCTCGTGACACGGACCGGTCCCATGGATCATGTGACAGAAACCACATCCTGTGAACGAATGGCTGGTGGAAAACTATTGCGCCCAGAATGCATTCTCTGATTTATATGTGCGTACTGAAAAGGTTCGTTTCGATTATGGGCGTGATGTTATAATGCGTTTATGGCAGAGCTAATGCCTGTGAGAGCTATCTCAGGACAAGTATGTAATGTTGCGTTCACGATCAAAAGGTATCGAAGAGGATGACACCAAGCCGAGAATGAGAGACGTAAAAAGGACGACCTGCCTAACAAGCGTGTTCCAATCGTGCATCATGATCAGCTTCTGTAGCCGCTTACCAAAATGAAGCTTCCAAACCAAGGCACAACCATATCAACGAGGCCACAACCACATTCCATGAAGGATTTCCCGTCTAGCTTCTCTGTCACGATTGATGCACGCGTTTTGTGCGGCCGTGACTGTCAGACCAAGTTCCATACCCGAGTTGGTCGGTCCGGGCGGACCAACTACCAACTAACTTGGACAATGCCATCGAGGTCGACATGCTGAACGCGAAAAAGCAATACTTCGACCAAGTTTGAATGCCAAAAAAAAAAGAAAGAAAAAGAAACCAGGATACGACTTGCTTTCATACCTCGGCATGGACCCCACCGGCATCATCTCATCATACCTCATACCTCTCACGCACTGCCCACATGTGGTGACGTTTTACATCCACCGGGTCACCGAGCGGCCAGAAAAACAATTATAACGCACACGACAGCGTTGACGAAACAAGTCTTGATTCACGATCGAGAGAAATCAAAATCCGAGATCCGTTGCGGGTACGCCTCCCGCATTCGTGCTTGTACTCGTCCGCACCCGGTGCGCCTGCTCCGAACGGAGGCCCTGGTGGCCTGGGCCTCGGAGATGAGCGTGTACGAGACTCGGAGCGGAGCCAACCCCCCCACGATCTCTTGCGTGGAACGACACGTAATCCCCAGAGCTCGCAGCACGGGAATGAAATAACCTCTTGGCATGTCGTGAGTATTCGTGTGGGTCCAGGTATGCAGGGCCATATTTGGCCCTTGGGAAGGGGGAAACCGGGAAGTGTTGTTGCGTGTACGTTCTCAAATCGTGTAGACGCCCAGGAAGTGGTTCGTAACCTTGATATAAATGACCGTTCTTTCTCAACCACTCGTCTTGCGTGCGACGGGGGCGGGCATGTGAAGGTGGGTTCGGCACGCTTCAAATTGTAGTGTTGACGAGAAGGAAAAGATGATTTCTGGCTTGGGCGCTCAAGTTTTGGTCCCTGTGAATTTCCCCATCGCTGGCATAGTGGTTCGTCTATGCTTATTTAGTCAACCATCCGAGATATTTGTACCATAGACGCTTCAGAATTCTATTGTAACTTGCAAATAAACCGCCGAACGAAAGATCCTGCAGCGATTGAGTCAGTGCCCAGCTCTGGATCGTATCATCGTCCATTCCTCACGCTGCGACGAAACGATCACGTAAACTCTAGCTCAAACACCAAATTTGAGGATGTATTCTGAGGGCACGATGGTAGAGTACGGGATCAATTCGCTGGGGCTGACCAGGGCGGCGATCAGATCCGGATGTGCGCTCGTCGTCGAGAGCCAAAAGAGGAGGGGATCCATGATCGTAGAAGTCTCCAGCGCCTCGGACCAGAACCGTTACTTGGCATGCCTCGATAGATTGGTTTGCAGCTCATCAAGTGGCGGAAACCTGGCTCAATCAATGTATGCTCGGGATTATTGTCTCACGGGTATTTGGTAGATCGATGCTATTATTGGCGCCTTACATAATGATGGGTTCCAAAGCGTCAAGAGGGCAGTATCGCTTTGGATCCTGAATTCCAGAGCCTCGAATCGGGAGGTGTGATTTCGACGACAAGTACGGATGGGACTCTGACTTCCAGGCACCAGGCGGAGATTGCAGTGAACTAGTTTGTCTGCGGGGAGGAGATCGCGTGTGAATGATACAAATCACCAATTTTGTCTGGAGAACTTTAACAATCATGGAAGATCAACCCCGCTCTAACGGTATGGCAGGACAAGAAACACCAACGCACGTTTGAGGCCGTGAGTACCTGGATCGATATACATAGGAGCCTACATCCTTGTTTTCGTAAGTAGGAGGTGGCGCCATAAGATGCCACACGGCACCACATCTGTCAATTCAGGGATCATCGCATCCCACGTAAATAGGGTTAAATTTTCGAGCCGCGCTTGGGATATTGTCAACCCGGGGATGCTGTATCGAGAGATTAAACCGTAAGTAGGTGTTGCTACAACACGGCGTTCTGTGTTCGCATGCCAGTGACTCATCAACAGTCTTTGCCACCTAGGGAAATGTGTCACCTTCGGAGAAAGTAGGAACCCACATGTATCCAAACCCGCCTCTAACCTGCAGTGAAGTAATGAAAGTGTTTTGTAATGGGAGGTCTTCTAGGGTCACGTCGATGTCGAACCATGCCTGTTGCGTATATTAGAAAACATAAAGAAATGTTCTTCCTCGCCGTGGTTCCACGCACGCTTTTATTCCCATCGCTATGTCATTTTGTATGTTCAGGAAACTGTCGCGTAGGAAAGTCAACTGAGGGTGACGTACATGGGTCTGTCATCCCTGTAGCGTCAGCAAACCATGTTCGCGTATAGGAAAAACAGTATCTTTCATTTCACGATACCTTACGGACCAAGTCATTGACAGTTACCGCTCCAGCCCTGCTAGAATTGTGGCGCTTCCGTTTGGTGGCATCGGACTTGTCGGAGTTTCGTCGACCCGTTCTCTCCCGACACTCACCGAACACTACACCTTCCATACTTGTATATTTTTGAAGCGGAGTTATAAAGTGTCTGGTATCAGGCCTGATGCTTGAAAACGATGCGATGACTTGGCTTTAATATTTGTATCCCTTACTGTATGAGATTGAAGCTGTACGTTCCACTCAATATGGATGGATCCGGATCACGCAATGTACCGGTACAATGTGCCCTCTTGGTAATCATGGTACGACTCTCGGACGATTATTATGTGTACGTGGTTCACCTGCCTTCTTCCAACTAGTACTTGCCGTACCTTCTGTGTATCCTGATTTGAATAAAACACCACAGGTATATTCCCCTTGACTTCTCATCAACCTGTTCTCATGGTCCTCCAGAACTACTGTTCAGCGGCAACCGGCAAACGATGCCTTGCTTCAGATCCCAATCTTGATTCTGTACAGCAGGAACAGGTTACCCCAAGCTTCGAGCCGCAGTCGCTTCTTTAGGTCTCAAAACGCACAAGGATAAGGGTCTCCAGGAAATCATAATTGCAGGTGAGATCAAAATCATTGTTTAAAAGCCGCAAGACACTACAGATAACGGACTCCGGCTCACTGAAAAATCACGGGCATCAGATGACGGTCCTGATGCCCCAGTCATACAGTGCGCCCACACTGGAAGGGATCCAAGCAGGTGATTCACAAGACTCCGTGTCCGAATGCTCGGCAAACATTCTGAGTTCAAGTGACGCATTGTTGAAGCACTGTGAACAGGCCCGCGATTTAGTCCAGTTGGAGGAAGCAATCTCAAATTTGGAGACGTTGATCGCGTCGGAACCATTTGAGATTGAACGGTACCGCAAGAAGGCGTCGACGCTCGGTCTTGCGTTGTACTACCGATTTAATCGCCTTGGGAAGCCGAACGATCTGGAAGCACCCATTTCAAACCAGCAGGACACTGTTTTTTTTTTTTTAAATCCATTTCTGTCCCGTTAGGGCGAGCTCCCTACGTAAGGGCAATATTGTACTAAGTAGAGTAAAAGGGCCCCCTGGCCCTTACCGCGTCCCGGCCCTGCGAATGCACCTCAGGCGGGCATAAGGCCCCCGTTGGTCCCAACCGTTCCCGCCGGTGGTTTTAGACCCCCAGGCCTTTAATCAGCGGGTTCCACTTGTGGGTGCTATTATCGCGTGTGCGCGTGTATGTGTTGGCTGTGTTGGCGTTCTGCCTGTCGGTTAATCATTAGCGCTGCCTGTCATGTGATGGGGAGAGGTTACGGAGGGACGCTTTTAGATGTCCCGTGTCGTGGAAGTATGTGAGTAGATTGTTGGTGCTATTGTCGACACTGTTGGTCTGACATCTGATGATCAGGCTAACAAGCCTAGCTAGCCTTCTCAGTAACCTCGGGTCCTCCCTAGTGGCTCGTTTTGGACGCCTCGGACAGCTGGCTGACCTGGAGGAAGTGATTTTGAGGCAACAGGACGCCATTTCCCTTCCACCCAATAGACACCCGCAATGGACTGCGCTTTTGAGTAGCTTCTTGTTCAAGTGTTTTCAGCGCCTCGGAGAGTTGAATGACCCGGAGGAAGCTGTTCACCTCACTCCTAATGATCATATTGATAAGCCAGTTCGTTTGAGCAGTCTCAGATCCTATTTTTGAACCGTTTCCAGCGCCTCAGAGAGCTGAGGGACTTGGAGACAACGATATCGAGACAACGGGACGTAGTCCACCTCATTTCTGACGCGCAGCCCTGGAAATCTTGCTCTTTGTCCAACCTCTGCAACTCTCATCCGTTTTCAGCTCCTCGGAGAGCTGGATGATCTGAATGAAGCGATTTTGCAGCAATGCGATGTTATCCGCCTCACTCCTGGTAGGCACCTTAGCATGCCTGACCGTTTGAACAGCCATGCGGTCTCCTTACTCACTCGGTTTCAGCGCCTCGGAGGGTTGGGTGATTCGGAAGAAGCAGTCTCGAGGCAACGAGACGTTTTCCGACTCACTCCGGATATCGACCCTTACAAGCTTGGCCGCTTCTTGCTAACCCGCTTCAAACACCTCGGAGAGCTGGAAGACCTAGAGGATGTAATTTTAGGCCAATGCAATCTTGTTGGCCTAACTCCCGACAACTTGATGAACCTTGCAAGCTGTTTTTTAATAGTTTCAATCATCTGGGAGAGCTGAGGGACCTGGATGAAGCTATCTCCAGGCAACTGGCAGCTGTTCAACTTATTCCCGAGGGACACCCTGACAAACCTGTCCACTCGAACAACCTAGGCGCCTGCTTGACAGCTCGTTTCGAGCGTCTTGGCAAGTTACATGATCTAGAAGATGCTATTTCGAGGCAACGGGACGCTGGTCGCCTTACACCCTCGCAAGCTTTGAAGGAATTTCGTAACTGCTAAACGCTGTTTCCATTACGCCCGATGAACACCCCGAGAAGCCTGGCCATCTGACTAACCTCGGGCTCTCCTTTTTGCATCGTTTCCGGCGCCTCGGAGGGATGAATGACCTAGAGGCTGTGATTTCGAGGCTGCGGGATTCTCTTCGCCTCGTGTTCGATGGACACACCGAAAAACATACCTATTTGTATAACCTCGGCAATTCCTTGCTATTCCGCTTCCAGCGTCTTGGAGAGCTCAGTGATCTGGAGGAAGCAATTTCAAAGTATCAAAGTGCTGTTGATCTTACTCCGGATGGGCGCCCTGAGAAACCTAGCCGTCTGACTAACCTTGGCTATTCCTATCGTTTTGGGCGCCTCGATGAGTTGAGGATGCGATTTCGAGGGCACTCGATTCCGTTAACCTGAGCCTTGACAGTGGCCTTGAAAAGCATAACCATTTGATGAACCTCGGCATGTCCGTTTCACGCGCCTTGGATCTATGAGAGATCTAGATGATAGAATATCAAAGCAGCAAGCAGGACGCTGTTTGCCTTGTTCCCGATGGACACATTTGCAGGCCTGGCCATTTGATCAACCTCGGCAGCTCTCTTTTCATTCGATTCAGACACCTCGATGAGCTGAATGATCCAGATGAAGCAATCTTGAGGCTACGGGATGCTGTTCACCTTGCTCCCGATGGACACCCTTTGACACGTGTTTGGGGAACCTTCGTTTCAAGCGTCTTGGAGAGCTGAAGGACTTGGATGAAGCAATTTCGAAGCAGCGCAGTGTGGTTGGCCTGATCCCTGACAACCACCTTGACAAGCCCCAGTCCGTTGTACCGTCTCGCCGAGTACTCGTTTCATGCGCCTCCGGCAGCCTAATGACCGCAAAGAAGCAGTCTTGTCATACCCCCAAGCTGCCTGTGCTACTACAGGCCCTCTTAATTTTCGTTTTCGAGCATCGCGTCAATGGATCTTCTGTCCTCGTCTTCTCGGACATAAAGATCCTCGTTCTGTTTCCATTTGTCACCTCCCTCAACTTGCATGGATCGGTCTCTCCCTCGCATATCGTTATCGTGACCTTGTTGAAACTGCAGATGTCGTCCGCGAGGCTGCGGCAGCAGCATTGGATGCTGGACACCCGGAAACGGCTGTCGAGTGGCTCGAGCAAGGACGCTCGATTGTTTGGGGCGAGATGTTCCAGCTTCA
>JBBPKO010000306.1:20831-31159 GCA_038089295.1 Xerocomus amazonicus
CTTGTTGAAACTGCAGATGTCGTCCGCGAGGCTGCGGCAGCAGCATTGGATGCTGGACACCCGGAAACGGCTGTCGAGTGGCTCGAGCAAGGACGCTCGATTGTTTGGGGCGAGATGTTCCAGCTTCACAGTGCGTACGATGAATTATCGTCTGTCCATCCAGATCATGCCCGTAGACTCCGCGAACTTTCTGTCGCTCTCGAAGAAGCGAGTGTCGTTCGCGAGCAGTCCGAGGGTTTGCTACAAATACCCAACGGAGAACACTGCACGATGGAACCCCCCCCCCAACAAGTGGCTAGTAGACACTGCGAACTCGCGATCGAGCGCGATAACTTGCTACGAGATATTCGAAGCTTGCCAGGCTTCGAGTGGTTCCTCCTTCACAAAGCAATTCTCTCAACTCCGTGCTGCAACACACGCTGGACCGGGTGGTCTTTTTGAACGTTGCGGAATCCCGCTGCGACGCGCTGATTGCTCTCGCCGATGTCGATCATGTCATTCATGTCGCGCTTACGAATTTCACACTCCCGCGATGTGTCGATTTTCAGACTTCCTTGATGAATTCTATTCGTCACGCTGGTGATGATAGGGGGGGACGACCCGTGCTGCAGGCGGAAAATAGTCGGTTGATGCCCATCTTAAGCTCCCTGTGGAAATGCGTCGTCAAACCAGTCCTAGATGGCCTTGCTTTCTCTGTATGTGACATTCCTATTCGACGAGGCAACGTATATTCACGAGCGAAACAAGTCCCTGGCCCTGGAGAACAGTCGCGCACCTTTTGATGCCCGACAGACCCGCTCACGTTTCTTCCTATCCACGCAGCTCCCACCACTCGGAACCCGGCCACAAGGTCCATGATTTCGTGATGTTGTCCTACGTCCCTTCTCTAAATATACTTTTGCCCCCGTCTGAATACAACCATAAATCGAGCAACGATCTCCACCTTCTCGCAGTCCGCCAGCCATCCACGGACGGCCAATCCAAATTCCCGGGTGTAGCTGCCGAGTTGGAACATATCAAAACGGCAATCAGAAACGCGCCGTCAACACGGACGACGCTGACGGAGTCGACGGCGAGAACGGTCGAAGAAGTGCTCGCCCTCATGAAGGCGTCAGACAAGGTCCATTTTGCACGCCACGGCGTTCGGGATGCGATGAACTCGATCGCGAGCGGACTGTGTCTCGCCGACCACGCTGCCTGAAACTATCAGACGTGGCCTCGTTGTCGCGTCCCCGCGGCGGACTGGCGTTCCTCTCTGCGTGCCAGACAGCCAAGGGCAACGAAGAGCTCTCGGACGAGGCGATCCGTATTACTGCGGGGATGCTGTACGCGGGGTACGGCGGCGTGGTAGCGACGATGTGGTCGATCAGCGACAGATTCGCACCGGATGTGGCGAGGGACGTTTATGAACGGTTGTTTTCCAGTAGTACGGGACCGGATTATCTGGAGGCCGCACGGGCGTTGCACGATGCTGTTGGACGGTTTCGAGAAAAGAACGTACCGTTTGATGACTGGCTTCCGTTCGTTCACGTGGGTCTCTGACACTTTCATTTGGTGACTTGGCCTGTTCTGGCTTTGTTGCTGGATTTCACAAGGACCAATGCTCGCTTTGCCTGACCCTGTCGAGTCTCGAACTAGGGGTTGCATAACATTGAGAGGCCGGTCATGGGACAGGGAGCAAAGTGTATTGAGAGACCCAGAGCAGCCCTGAAGAATGCGCAAAAGCCTGAATGAACGTTCCGTGGCGGATTGGTTTTGATCGTCTGTACTTTTTGCTTCCCGAGTGTCAGGCTTCAGGGTCTGATTTGCAACTGCGTTTGCACCTTCGAAAACATGTTCAATTGGTGTCAGCCCCAGGAGACAGGGATTGATTCCGCACGCCAGTCCGAGCGTCATGAAGGGATGTTGCGCCTAAAAGTATCCTACTGGCGTATAGCCATCGTTAGCAGCCAAACAGCAACCTTTTCAGAGAACAAAGGGTCATGATGCATGTGGTAGGCGTTGTTGGAGGTTAGACCGTGGGAATTGTTATTAAACGTGATGGCTTGCGTCACTGTATCATCTTGCGCTCGCACCGTCACGACAAGATGCCCGTCGCAATACGTTCACAGAAACCGCCCGCGGGCATCCAATCCTACTACCAAGCCAAAATCGAATCAGCCGAACTCTTGATCAACCAAAAGACGCAGAATTTGCGCCGACTGGAGGCCCAACGGAATGCGCTGAATGCCCGAGGTACGTACGGTGTTGCGTTTGTGTGTGAAATAGGTAACGAGACGGAAATGGGGGATGGTTTAGTGAGGTTGCTTCGGGAAGAGTTGCAGCTGCTTCACGAGCCAGCGAGTTACGTTGGCGAGGTAGTCAAAGTTATGGGCAAGAAAAAGGTGTTGGTCAAAGTCCAACCCGAGGGAAAGTATAGTGCGTGTTTGATTGTGATGGGTGTACACGAATCTCTGATGCTCGGGCTTGTCATGCAGTCGTTGATTTCGACTCGGACATTGATGTCCAACAACTAACGCCCTCTCAGCGGGTTGCGCTTCGATCGGACACGTACACGATTCACAAGATATTACCGAACAAGGTGGACCCGCTCGTATCGCTTATGATGGTGGAAAAGGTGCCAGACAGCACGTACGAAATGGTGGGCGGACTGGACAAACAGATCAAGGAGATCAAGGAGGTGATCGAGTTGCCGGTCAAGCATCCGGAGTTGTTTGAGGCACTCGGAATTGCCCAGCCCAAAGGCGTGCTTTTATATGGACCGCCGGGTACAGGCAAGACGTTGCTGGCGCGTGCGGTCGCGCATCACACGGATTGCAAGTTCATTCGGGTGTCTGGATCGGAGTTGGTGCAAAAGTATATTGGAGAGGGCAGTCGGATGGTGCGAGAGTTGTTCGTGATGGCCCGGGAACACGCGCCAAGTATCATCTTCATGGACGAGATTGACTCGATTGGGAGTTCGAGGGGTGAGAGTGGGTCTGGTGGAGGGGATTCGGAAGTACAGCGGACAATGTTGGAGTTGCTGAACCAGCTTGATGGTTTCGAGGCGACGCACGACATCAAGGTGATTATGGCGACGAATCGAATCGGTGAGTGGCTCGGACGCGTCGCTGGCTGGACTTGACGGCACGTGACAGACATTTTGGACTCTGCGCTACTTCGGCCCGGGCGGATCGACCGGAAGATCGAATTCCCACCGCCCGGCCCAGAGGCACGGGTGAGTATACTGCGGATCCACTCGCGCAAGATGTCACTTCAGCGGGGGATTGATCTGAAAGCGCTGGCTGAGAAGATGGGACAATGTTCGGGTGCAGAAGTGCGTGGTATCTGTACTGAAGCGGGTAAGTTATACTATGTGTCTGCTGATTGGCAGTGTCTGATATGTGTGTTTTCAAGGGATGTATGCGCTGAGAGAACGACGACAACACGTGACGCAGGAGGACTTTGAGTTTGCGATTGCCAAGGTGTTGAAGAAACACCAAGAAGGGAACACGTCGGTGAACAAGCTGTTTTCGTAATTTGCCGTTGTCCGCGGAACGCGGAGGATGACGCGTCCACTCTCTTTGTTGATGTAATACGGAGTTATCCGAGTTATTACCAATCTCGATGTCGGTTGTTTTCTTTGCTTTGCTTTCTACGACGACGATCATGCTTGAGCCATACAGAATCGACGACTTTTTCAACCTCGACGCAGCGCCCGTCTCTGACTCGGATGCTCTCTTTTCTCTCTTTCTCGACGACGACTTTTCAAAGCTCCCCATCGCACATGACTTTACTTTGTCCGCTTCCCCCGGCGCATCCTCCTCCACTGACTCACACTCACCCATGTTCGCTATCGATCCGCAGCTCGTCGGCACACCCGCAACCTCAAAGGCTTCCTCCGATTTCGACGATGACGACGCTGAACCCGATGACGACGATGTCTCTCCCCTTCCACAGCCAAGGCAGTCCCGCAAGGGCACAGTCATGTCCGGCGGTATAAAGAAAGCACCCCTCCCAGATAAAGAGAACAAGGAGGGAAGGCAGAAGAAGGACGTGCAGTCACTCAAGATACTCGAACCAGAGGACTGGCGTCCAAGCCCAGAGGAATACAAGAAAATGTCTAGCAAGGAGAAACGCCAGCTGCGCAACAAGATCAGTGCCCGCAACTTTCGTGTCCGCAGAAAAGGTCCCCCCTTGTCTCACACTCACCTATCTGTTCTCACACCCCCTTCTAGAATATATTTCCACCCTCGAAGGCGACATTGCCGAACGCGATCGTCTTATCGATGCCATCCGCGGTGAACTCGGCTCATCCAAGTCAGAAAACATCGCCCTTCGTCAGGAGATCGCCGCCCTCAAAAAGTGTCTTCTCGAGGGACGTGCCCTCCCTCCTGACCTTCCCGCTCCTGCAGAACTCCCTCCGGTTCCGGCATCCCCTCCTCCAACTCCCACGCCCGCACACGTCACAGCCACAGCCTCGTCGCCCGTTGTCACCCCAAACACACA
Source organism: Xerocomus amazonicus (assembly GCA_038089295.1). Classification (NCBI taxonomy): domain Eukaryota; kingdom Fungi; phylum Basidiomycota; class Agaricomycetes; order Boletales; family Boletaceae; genus Xerocomus; species Xerocomus amazonicus. The sequence goes on from JBBPKO010000306.1 coordinate 25,320, forward strand.
AAAAGATCTCCCCACCTCTCCCAGGCTCAGCAACCGTGCCTTTTGGGGTGGTCTCGGCGGTATGGGTGTCACTCCTGTACACACCACGTTCGTCCCTCCTATCGCCGTCCTCGCAGCCAAGTCTGCTTCCTCTCCCTTTCCTGCCAGCCCGATTCTCAAATCGTCCATCTTCTACGAAGAGACGGTCCGTCCACGTGTGCTCCAAGAGAACCTCAACCCCGGTCTCAATTCCGCTTCCTTCCGCGGTCTTGTCGAGAAAAAGGGCTCTGCCAACATCAACTCTGCCCTCAGCGGACTCAACAACTCTGTCGGTCACGGTCTGGGTGCATTCGACACCTTTTCAGACGTCAATCCGTTCACCTTCAAGACCCTGGATGCTTATCGCATGCAGCTCTGGGGGAAGATGGCCGCACAGCAGCACGCGAGCAATCACCCACAGACACAGCAACCCACATATGCACAGCCCCACGGATTGGCAGCGAATCTGCGGCCGCACTATTTCAACTCCAGCAACTCGGCTTCCAAAGCCAAGTCAGCTTACCCGACGCCACCCGCATCGCCCCCGCTGCCCTCAAGCGAACACGCAGCCGCAGCCAGGATCGCCAGTCAGACCCTCATCTCCAAGCTGGGCAGCGCATTCTGGGAGGCCTTTTCCGGATCTTCCTCGCATGCCTCCCCATCCAAGCAATGGGATGCAGAAAAGGTGCGCAAGGTGCTCGAGGGCCGTGCTGTCATCAAGGTCGTCGATGTCGAGGTTCACCCACCTCCGGGGGTGCCTTCACCTGCGCACTCGGTACCGTCCACACCACCGTCGACAAAGGCCGACAAAGGCTCGTGCAGGGTCACGGACCTTTTGGAAGAATCGATGCGTACTCTGACGTTGAACAAGAAGTAAATTCGCGAGTGGGCCTAGAAGTTCTTTTGTTGCCATTTTTGCTCACTCACTGATAGCATTTAATTTGATTTCTTTTTGCCGTGTTCCACCTTCGTTCTTTTTTTTTTCGCATTTCCTCGCCTCAAAGTATACATCATACGCAGACTGAATATTGTTTGTAATCTTAGCTTCCAAGCTATCGAATGTGCCGCTAAGGCCCTTGGTATTGTGCACGTGTCTCGCTTTGAACGTCGTCGTTATCTACCTCCCCTGCCCCCCCGCCCCCCTTTTTTTTCTCGCATACACACACTACTCTGTCCATATTTTATGTTTGGGATCGTACGTAGTACCAGAAACGAAATAAAGTGGTTGAACATGTTTGGCAAAGGCCTTCGAAACAAACAAAACGACTCCACCAACCACTCTCGCCTGGTCATACCACATCGACAATGGCAGATGCGTCCTTCAGGGACGTTCCAGAATTGTTTGAGGTGAGATCTTATGCATCAAGTACAAATCTGGCGTTCACCGTCGCTTTTTCTGCCGCTTTTTCCAGGTCGAAATTGGCGAGTCGTTAGCGGCGCGCACTGAGAGTCTAGGTATGTCTCCCCCCCCCTCAGGAAAGACGTATGACCCATCCTGCCCATCAATACAGCCACCTTTCGCGAACTGGGCCCTCCGGATCTGTGTCATGTCGTCAAGAGCACAGGCAGAGCTGGCCAGCGTGACGTACGTCCCCCTCTTCTTTCACGACCGTGCGCGACAACCATGTCGACCAACATCACACACAGCTCGGTTCATTCCACTTTATCTCCGGTGTCGACGCGAGCTCCTCTGCCTCGCTCGCGGCATATATCAACTCGCTCACATACGCGATCGAAGACAACTCGGCTTGGTTTTCCAAGGGGACGACGTGGAAAGTACGCCATGGGTGCTATTGCTGTTTCAATGCGTTTTCGAGGGTAGATATGCGTGTGGATGTCAAGATTCCAGGTGGCGTACATGCCCATGTTGTTGATTTGCGTGGGGAGCGGTATGTTTCTTCTTTCTCGATAGCGTGATGGGGGTTGTCAATGGCTTTGTGTGATAGGCATGAAGCAACGGCGGAGATATGGCAAGAGACGTACGTGTCAGCATTGTTGCGTGCGATCTTGTATTCGGACGATCCGACGTACGGATTGGAGGCCTATCGCAAGTTGGATCCGATCACGACTAGCGAAGGAGAGGTCAAGTTTTTACAAGCGGTCGAGGCGCTCTTCACCAAAGGTCTGTTGCGTTTGGTCGTTGTGCGCCATGTCATGAAGCGCATATATTTTAGGTTGGCAAGTCGGGTCAGATCCGGAGATCCAAGTGGCGACAGTCGTGTCGAACCATTTGACGGCGGGCGTGATGAAGTATTTCGGTGCGAGTGGGCGGTATCAGCAGGCTGCCAATCTGTTTGAAAGACTGGCGGTGAGGGAACCTGAGGTGGCGTCGTTGTTGGCCAAGAGCTATATCGGAATGAGTACGTGTTCCGCGTGTGTCTCGTGCCGCGATTGTGCTGTTAATGTATGCCACAAAGACGAGGAAGTCAAGGCGGTTCAGATCATGTCGGCAGCGATGAAACATACGCCACATTCGTATACGCTTTTGCATGCACAAAGTGATTTCTTGCGATTAAAAGGTAAAGTGGCTTGGGCTCTCAAGTTGGCCAGGGAAGCAGTGAACTGTGCGCCGAGCGAGTTTGTGACGTGGGAGAAGTTGACCGAGCTGTACATTGACACCAAGGATTATGAGTCGGTGCGTGTCTCGCTCTCTTTCGGGGATGTGTTGGGCGGCTGACATGTGCGTCCCAAGGCGTTGCTCACGCTCAATTCGTGTCCGATGTTTACATACAATGGCAAGGATGCACATCGACCGATTCAGTCGTCACGTATCCATCTCCCGTCTAGACGCCAAATCAGTGATATTCTACCCGAAAAACAAAAGACGGAGAACGACGAGGTAGGTGACGGTCTACGCTATAGACTCGATCGCTCACGTGGACTTTTCCGTGATGGTCGATGGTTAGGCTGATCCTGCGCTCCTCCGCCTCCCTGCGCCAGGTCTGCGAGGTACCTGGGCACGGGCCTATTCCCTGCTCACGCGTCTCGTGTCCGAGATTGGATGGGACGAGCTGCTCAAGACGCGGAGTGCTGTGTTTGTGATGGAAGAAGAGTACCGAATGCAAAAGTCGCAAGCAGATCTACATAGCGTGTCGGGAAGCACGTCTGGGCTACATGCGCCGTCACAAGGTGAGGCGGTCATCCTCGAGGACGGGACAGTCGAGCAAAGGGGCGGATCGTCGTTGGAGAGCAATGGGAACGCGCCGGGTGCGGATGATGATGCGTCAACGCGAGCGGTGCATAGCCCGCAGGTGTCGTCGGAGGGGCAATTAGGTGTGGTGGGGGGTATCCCAATCATTCGAGTGTCGACAGAGTCCGATATCGAGCGGGAGCTGGCGGCGGCTGCGAATGGGGAAGTGGTTGTGGACGGACAGCATTCGTCTGTGCAGATCAATGGGGAGAATGGGCATGGGGTAACGCAGCCAGCGTTGGAGCGACCTGTAGTGGCAGCAGCAGCTGCTGTGGATGAGGAAGATGAGACGGAGACGCCGAAGGGTGGCCAAGATGCGTTTTCGTTTACGAACAAGCGGTTATGTGAGCGGTGGTTGGACAACTTGTTCATGGTTCTATACGAGGTACGTTCCTTGAGGATTGGCAGTGCCAAGATCTCGATCGACCGTCTTTCAGGACCTGCGTGTCTGGACTATTTTTCGGGCCGAAGTGGCCCATTTCAAAACGCAACACGTCGCGTACCGCAAGACGGGCTTAGAATGGGAGATCTTGGGCGACTTGGGGCTTCGACTGCATCACAAGGAAGAAGCCAAGGAAGCGTATCAGCGCTGTCTCGAGACGACGCGGTATGCGCAAAAGCCGTGGGCGAAGCTGTTGGAGATGTATGCCGATGAGGGGGACATTACTCGCACGATTCAGACGGCGATTCGAGTGGCTGCGTATCAGTATGCGGATTATACCGAAATGACGGTGCGTGGTTTGTAAGACCTGGGCCTGTGCTGATCTCTGAGGACGAGCCGGACAGTACCCGACGTTGATCGCAAGGTCCTTTTTTAAACTAGGCCAGATTCATGGACACGCCAAGATTGCGTTCACACTGTTGAGCATGGGTCTTCCGGATGGTGTGCTCAAGATCATGGACGGGTATTTGCAGTACGGAAAGACGTTCAAAGTGGAGGGTTTTGATTTTTAGAGTGTCTGTGTGTGGCCCCTTTACTTATTCATACTGTGGCGTGTGTCAAGCGGGTCGATGCGGGAACCGGTTTCGGTGAAATAGGGTGGTGGCAACTAAACCTCCTGTTGCCACCTTGGTTTTTTTCCACTCGACCGTCATCGTCTGCTTGTTCATTTCACGCACGTGCTACTCGCCGTTCAGACGACATCCGGTAGCAAGAATAAAGTAAAACGTTGGCGAGCAACGGGGACAGGTGTAACCGAAAAAATCACTCAAGGCAACGAAAAGGACGACAACATGTCCGATTCGCCCATCCGCCGTTTCTCGACGGCGAGTCCGACGAATCACTTGAAGCGAGAAGAGAGCTTGATCAATGCGTACGAAGCGGAGGAAGAGCGGATCATCAACGTTTTGTCACGCAAGCTGGAGCAGGTACGTCCACCACCACCACCCGTCACCCGTCACCCCTCTTGAGCGGGGGACACAGCTCCGAGAGGAAAAGATCCAACTCGAGAATGTGCTCGAGGCCGAGAACGAATCGCATGTGAACCGGTTGAACCGAGAGCTGTCGACGTTGCGTGCTCAACAAGCGGCACAACAAGGTGGCCAGCAGCGGAATGGGACTGGGAGCGGAGGCGTGAGTGGGGCATCACCGCCCGAGGCTGTCCGTGCGCTGTTTCCAAGTGGTCACGATCCGACGGCACCGAGCGTGGAGGTGATGCTGGAGGCGATGCGACGGGAGAACGAGCAGTTGCGAACGCGGTTGGTGGATACGGAGCGGGACTACGTGCGAATTTCGCGGTTGAACGATATCTATCGGGAGGAGTTGTTGGAGTTGCGACGACGGGTGCGTCTGGGGAAGCTTGCACGACTGGGGTTTTGAGAGCTGACCCGTCCCGCTTAGCTTGGGTTGTCGGTGGATAATCTGGTGGGGTTGACGCCTGCGGATGTGTTTTCGCAGCCGACACACCGGCGGTCTATATCTGGGATATCGTCCCCGAGTGCGACATCGGTCGTGCCGAGTGCACGGATGCCTATTCCGTCGCATGGCGTTCCGATACCGAGACCGTCGTCGTCGATCCATCGGCCGTTGAACCACGCGCTGGAGACGACGACGCCGTTGTCGCACTCGCCTTCATCGACGGAGTCGCCGTCGCCGTTCCCGCTCTCGCCAGTGATGTCGATACACGTGCCCGGCGGAGGCGGTGGAGGGAGTATGGTGAGTAATGGGACGCATGTGACGACGCCGTCGTCGTCGTCGGTGCAGTCGGGGATGGTGGCAGGCACGTACGGAGTGCACGCGTTGACGTATCCGAGCGTGCCACCTCCGTCGCTGTCGTCGTCCTATGGGTCGCCTGTGGTGTCATATTTTCCGCGTGGGGGGGAGTCTCCCGGGGAGGGGATGAGCCGGCGTGGGTCTGGTGTGTACGGAGGACGACATGCGGTACGGAGTGGGAGTGGACGGGACAGTGTCGAGCGGGGTGCGAGGATCGCAGAGACGGGCACTCTCCTGCCAAGGTCGGCCTCGACTCTGGCCGAGAATGGTAATCATGTATAAACACGTAATTCGGTTCCGTTGGAAACGAGTCACGGGACCACGTCATGACTCGGGTATAAAAAGGCGGAACGAAAAAAAATCGTTTGGTCAAGTCCTTTTTCTCCCCTTTTTTTTTTTTTTTCCATGTCATATCAATAC
>JBBPKO010000307.1:4896-20595 GCA_038089295.1 Xerocomus amazonicus
GGTGATGTATGCAGACACTGACTCACATATACCGACCTGCGAGCATGTCGTTACAATCCGTCCATATTTTTGCTTCTGGAATATTGGCCAAACAGCTTTCGCACACTATTTCGAGTACTGTTTGACAACCGCCCCCATGATCCCGATTAACAAGAGACCACACCTTGAAGGTACCTCGGAGATGGACGGCCATCACGACATCCCATTCTTGCTCCGACATGGCGACGAATGAGCGATCGCGCAACACGCCGGCATTTGCCACGAGAACTTGCACACTTCCGAATGCATCCAATGCAACCTTGACGATATGATCACCATCTTCAGCAGAACAAACGACAGGCACTGCCTTGCCACCAGCTGTCGATTACCCTTTCGATTTAGAACGTTAGTCTCGTTTGTATGACACTCACAGACCTTGCCGAATTTCCTCGCACACAGAATTAGCGCCCTTTTTGCTGACGTCGTTTACAATGACATTTGCTCCCAGTCGTCCATACATAAGGGCATATGCACGACCAAGGCCTGCACCGGCTCCGGTGATGATGACTGTTTGGTCGTCGAATTGAACGGGTGGAGTAGATTGAGAATTTGGTGGTAGCATGGCAGCAATATCAAGCTGTTGATGAAAGCCATAAATGGGGGTGATTGTAAGGTTGAAACAGATGACACACAGTATCCTCGACGTCTGCGGCAGATTCAGGACTGTGGTCCTATCAGATGGTCAAAACAAACACCTGTACCACTCGTACTCACTATCTCGGATTCGAAAAGTCAGTGACTGTCGACCACTTGAGCTTGACCTGGATGGCCTCTAAGGTGATTCCACATCATAAGAATAAAGTTGCCTCACAGCAGCAGGCGTAAATGTTTCATCTGTTCGCCAAATTGTGCCCTTGCTCCGTTCCCACCGGTTTTCTGCGACAAATCCTGCTCCAACTTCAAACACACGTCCCGATGCGCTCGGACCATCAGGATGGCAGACGGCGACGACGAACGGTGCGACAAAATCGGGCTATCAGAAGGTTCACATCAGACGTAGACCCGTAAGGACGCCGGCAGGGCCATCTACCTTCAACTTTTCAAGAATTTCTCGTGGCATGATCGTCTCTGTCATCTTTGATGCGGCAGCCTGAAAATGTTCAGGTGAATCCACACCCATGCGAGGGAGGAACCCACAGGTGCAATTGCGATCGCGTGAATGTTATACTTGGTACCCTCCCTCGCAAGTGCCTTGGTGAATCCAATTAAACCCATCTTGGCTGCGCTGTAATTTGCCTGACCAAAGTTACCTGTATCTCGTTTGAGCCAGCCCATGATGCTCCCTACAGATAACGCACCGTAGATGCCCGCCGCACTCGCCGTATTGATGATCCGACCGAACTTTTGATTACGGAAATGTGGCCAAGCGGCCTTGATACACGCATATGCACCCTTGAGGTGCACAGCAATGACTTGGTCAAATTCAGTGTCCGACATGTTCTTAAATCTATGATGCGGAGGTCAAGTAACTCCCATAACTCACGAATTGCAGACGGTGTACCCCTTGTCGCGCAATATACCGGCATTATTCACGAGCACGGTGATTCCCCCGAAAGCATCGATAGCGCTTTGTATCACAGTTGTGCCGTCGATGACTGAAGACGTATTCGCAACGGCGTTGCCGCCCGCTGCGGATGATGTCGTCGAGGAGCAAAGGGAGGCAAGGATCTGGGTCTACTAACCTCGTTTAATTTGATCAACCACGTTTTGAGCAGCCTCGGCGTTGAAGTCATTTACGACAACATTGGCCCCGCGAGCGGCAAATAAGAGGGAATATCTTAGGGAAAGACCGGGTAGGTGTGTGCACATGTGGAAAAGACGATATTAGTAGAAGACGTACGCTTTGCCGAGTCCACCGCCGGCACCGGTCACGACGACGGTGTGGCCTTTGAAGGAAAGCAACATTGTTGGTTTCGCCTCGTCGACCCAGCCTCTTAAATGGCCCTAGAGGGCAGAATATCACGTGCAGGTGAAACACTGACATGCACGCACTAAGCGGAGAAAAAAAAAATAATTAATCTTGATTTGACGAGGAGACGAGTAGGCACCCGGCAGCTACTACGTGCTACACAGTAACGCAAAAAATGGCCCAAGAGAGCTATTCGAGACGGGAGCGTACAGGAAACAAGCAGAAGGCTCGAGTCGATCAAATGTTGGTCAGGAATATAGCAAAACCCAACAGTCACAGTAATAAGATGCCGACAAATGTCAAGCCAATAATCGATAGTGTGAATGAGTAGATAGAAAAATAAAAATGATAGGCACAAAAAAAAAGACAGAAAACAAAGCAACCAGAGACAGGGAGACAGGAAGGTGCATGATGGCATACAAATGTGTCTGCAAAGAGTGCCGGGAATGCGGGTGGAGATGGGACATAGGCAAAACGAGCATGTATACGTGATTAGATGGATACGATGTGTTTCGCAATAGTGCGCAGCGGCAACTGAATAGCGCAAGGGTATGCAGTGAAGAGAATGCATAACTTCGAGGACAGCAACGCAAGAGCAACACATAGGCAGATAAGACATGAGACTAGAGTGTGTAATCAGACATTGAGATTGCGGATAAATGCGAGAATTGGAAACAGGATTGTCCAGGCAGGATGAGGTGATTAATCTGGAGACGTCGTGCGAGAAACCGAACAATGCCAGGACGGAGTCACGATTACTTCTTGAGCATCATGGCATCCTCTTCGCCCCGATTCGAGTTGTTCTTGGCCCACTCGATCGCAAAGAGCGATGCCTTAAGGAACTTCTTATGCGCATACTTCTGACATGCGTACTGTTGCACAAAATTGTCTTCAAGAAGTTTCTCACAGATCCATTGGTGGCCGGTTTCCAGGTGTTCCGCAACAAACCCGGAATGATAGACAAACGCTCCATTCTAGGTTACCGGGAATGGAAACGAGTCACATGGTCAGTCATCAAAGTCGTGCACAAGAAAATAAATTCTCACCCAGTCACCACCGAGCATCTTCCTCGCGCTGTACATTGCGACCGCTGCAATAAGGCTCGGCTTGCATCTTAGAAAGCGGTAGTCCAGCAAGGTGACCTCGGCCAGGAACTTGCCCAATGTCCTTGTTTGAATGTCGTAGTCGTCGGCCTTGCTAATCTTTCGCATCCAACTGTATGGAGAACAGTACTGCGAGATCTTGAAGTCCAAGGTCTGCAAAATAATCCGTTCGCCCTTGAAGATTTCTTCCTTACTATATCCTTTTTCCGTCATGAAGACAAACTCATCGACGGACGGTGCCAGAATCTCTTCGTACTTTGCCGCAATAAACATTGCCGTAACACCAACCAGCTGGAGCTTGACGAGTGACACAACCCTTCTGGTAAGGAACCGATCGATGATGTTGATAGCAATCCAGAGCGTTTCGGGAAGCATATGCCACCGCAGGTGCACTTGAAGAAGCCAGTCGACTAGGGTTTGCCGCATGGACCACGTAATTTCATTCTGTCCATCCATATAATCGGGGTTGGGCATCATGTCCTCCTGTATGAGGATCGATCGGTAGTGAGTCTCCGTAAATTATGAAGGACTCACCTCAAGTTCTGACATGTACCTGAAAATCTCATCGGAATACTCACACACCATCGTGGTGTCGAGAATGTCCACTTCATCTTGGTATGTCCTCTGAACGTCCGTCACTTCCTTGTAATATCTCATGGCCTTTCCCGTGTCGACGTCTGGCCACGCGCGCGGTGACTTGGGTTCTAGTGCTTCAGATTCCTGGATATCTTCATCATTGACGCAAGTCTCTTGAACTCCCACCATGTCCTGTTCATCCTTGACTTCAAGCATATCAGTGAGCTCGGACTCTACTTGAAGATCCTCCATTTGTTCGACGTCCATCTCGTTCTCTTTCTCCTCGGCTACCTGGGTGGGAATGACTACTGGTACAGCGGTTTCCTGCCGCGACATTCGCTTGAAGACAGAGGATTTCTGTGTGCGTGCGGTAGATGTGCGAGAAGGATTATTAGTGGTCCCTGTTCGACCAGGACCTGCTGGGACGCGTTGTGCAGTAGTGGCAGCTGCGAGAGACGATGAACGAGACCGTTTCAAGCCCTGGTCGGTATTGTCCTTCAGATTCTCTTTTACAGTAGTCTTAATGACATCCTGGAGGACGAACGAAGCGACAAGAGGATTACAATTTAACAGTTTGCTGGGTATGAAATCATCATCCACTGACCTTGCGGTTTACTGTGGTGGTGGTGACCTCGCCAAGCGCAGGACGTTGCGAATTACCCTTGAGACCGTTCAGGATGGCTACCGCGCGCGAAGCCCCACTGCCAGTGGGGCCTGATGGTTGACGAAGATGTCTGCTGGTGGCATTCTCGTCGCCATTTACCTTGCGTTGAACGCCAACACGAGTTCGAGTCTGTAGCTCGTGGCGATGGGTAAGTGATATGAGGAGAAGGGAAAGGAGAGCGAACTTACGCGGGCATTGTTGACCATGCTAACTACGTGAAGTCGATGCTACAAAATATGTGACTTGTTGAAGCGGGGGATGCAAGGAAAAGATTGCGGTGAAAGAGACCTAAACCGTAGTTTTTAAGAAAAGATCGCGTACTGGCGAAGAAAGTTGTGTTAGAAGAAAGAAAGAAAATTGTCAGCCGCGCTTGAGGATGAAGAGAACAACAAGCGACTTGAACATGCAATGTCGCGTAGAACGCGAACCACTCACGTGACTTAATAACACTCCAAAACAGACACGTCGCGTCGCGCAGAGGCTAATTAATTATTGTCTGCACTTGTTCTAGACAATTTCTTTATACCAATACCAGCCCTACGTGGCATCATGTGGACCTCTAGTGGCTCAACAAGTCCATCTCCATCATCTATAGCTAGACCCAGTGACGTCCCAGGTTGCCATCCTTGCCTCACAAGAAGTCGCCTCCCAACATTGTCCTCCGGTAATGGCACAGCCGCACGCTCTTCCTCGACGATAGGAAACGACGGTGTCTGTGAATCTTCACGTGACACTCCAGGAGACGTGCTGCGCGGGCTGGACACGCCAGGGCTGTCGAACTGCGAACCGGGGTGGACGGCACGACGCCGAGCAGACCGGTCAGTGTACGATGGGGGAGACGCAGGAAGGAGATCACAAGGCGGGGAGAGGCGGGATAGCAAAGTGCGTTTGAGCATCGTCAGTGCTTTCTTAGCATCCCTAGTATCCTCTGAGTGCCCTAGTGGCCGTTTCTCAGCGAGACAACTGCTCTCCCTGGGAACGGCAAACAGGGGTATCACACCCTGCCCGGTCAAGGTGCACTCAGTACAAGGTGTCCGATCCTCGTGTATATGGCATAGGAAGGTGGTGCTACCGATGATCAGCCGGTCGAGGTGGTGCAATGGACGTGGTACACTCGCCGTACGGGGAGGGGAGAGGCGGACCGGCTCAGCGTCGGGGTGCCGGGCTGGCTGGAGGAACGTCCCGTGCTTGGACCCCATGTCGACGACTGCCCATTCACGCCGGGCCTTGTCCCAGAATGCAGTCGCATGTAGCTTCGATACCTGCATCTCCTTCAGCCGAATCCTGGGGATATCACTTCCCAGGGGAGCAACATCCCGGCCAAACTGGATTTCTGCGTAGGCGTCGAGCACGGCAACACATACGCTCTTGTGGAGGATGGATGACTGGTATACGGTGAGTCTGAGCGGGAGCCACTCGTCATCAGAATACATTGCAGTCCTGATGGCAATCATTTCAAACTCCGATCAACTACCGTTTTGACTAGTGACTTCGGCGCTCTGGGCAATGGATTCATTCAACGACGTACCCGACTTGCCTCATTTCCGTGCAATGCACTCATTCATCTGTAGGATCTCTTCCTCTCAAAAGAATGGCTCGTCAAGCTCGATGCCCACACCTCAACCCCTTATCTCATCGTCCGTGTTTATGTATTTCGCTCTCTGCCACAATTCTCATTGGACAGAAATTTCATTCTTCTCCGGTGGATCTCACTTGCGCTATCTTGGTCACAGACACCAAACGGACGTGGGTCGAAAGTGAGCTCGTTTTCGCCGGTGATTAATCAAGCGATTCTATTCCTGCCTATTCAGTGTTGCCAGGCAAACTGTTTGTGAGACGGTGGCGTGAATGCAACAAACGGATCGACTCGCCACCCCTCGGCGATGGTGAAGAAGAGACGTGGCGCACACGTTCCCTTGACCTCTTGTCAAAAGCGCATACTCTTGGTGGAATGCTGGAACTCTCGTTCGAAGTCATCGACTCTAGATATGGGGTACTTCTACCTTAAAGCTCACGACCGATTCGTTCACTAATGCGCGGCACTCGCAGGACTTTACATTCCACCTGGAATGTGATGCCTTCAAATGGCGATGGGAAACTATCTTTGTCGGTTACAAGGCTTCAGCCGACATTCTGTCAAAACACCTCATCATCCCTCTGATAAGCATGAACCATCTCGCATTCTCTTCTCCAGACGTAGTCGGCGATCTCTCACCCTCTGATCTTGAAAAGGTGAATCATGTGTACTTGCAACAATGCGGCTCTGATGATCGCAGACAGTTGATAAAGTTGCTCGAACCGCACGTAGAACGCTCGACACCCACGTTAAGAACGCATTGTCGAAGCCGCTGCTGGCCACAGCGATCAGGCGCATTACTGCAGTGTTCAATTTCATTTCAGATCCTCGTGGGTCATTTCAGTTTTCATAATTATGCCACTTCTCATATATCATTGCGTTATAGCCAATATATCGATTGAGGCCAACTCACCGGTGCTCGCTCCTGCAGAGCCGACGCCAAAACTAAATATGATACCCGAGTGCCATCAAACCACGCGTAAGTTTACACCAGAAGCGGACGTATGTTACTTTGCCACCACAAAATTTCAATGTATGTGACTGAATGAACATCAAGGATCGTCATGATGTCTCAGTTGGTTTGGAAATCGAACGCGTCGTGCACCCACAAGCATCGACTCAGATCAACAAGGCCTCTGAGTCTGAGTCTGTTACCGAACTAGAAGGCGATCTGCAGTCTCCAGAACCAGGGCCAAGACCAGGTGCAGATCAACAGCCCGACGTACGTATGCGGTCACCAATGCCATCCGAGGAAACGCGCGGCGTCCGGAGCCGAGGTGCCACCAAAGTACCATCAGATACTGATTCATCGCCTGTCCGACCCATCAAGAAATACAAGCCACGCGCCCCATCTACCGACGAGGATAGCGAAGAAGAACGAAAGAAGCTTGCCGCTCAAATCAGAAGCGGGACGACTTCCCACCCTGGACTCCGGCAGCCAATTAAGCGCGGGGGCAAACGGTTTTAAGACACCCACAATTAGCTCTTATTTTACGGTCAAGAAACTGTACTTGGATGGTGCTTGTTTGACGGCCATATACGAACGGATAGATTTCGGTATTGTTGTCGATAGGTTCAAGTCGTTTCAAAATACTCTATTTGCTTATATGAGAAAGTCTGCATGAATTTGTCTTTTGCAAGGAAGTCGGGTGAGCCTGAGGGCGGCTGCATCACATTGAGTGGCATGGAAATGGATCTGTGGAACTGCCATAGCCGGAAGATTAGGACCCTTCGATAATTTGTACGTATAACTTCAGCGCTGCCACTTGTTGGATTGCTATTTCGAATGTCGACCGACACTTATTGGAATTGTTTCCCTGAACCTCCCACACGCCTCGCGTGTGCAAACAGTATTTTCTTCGTTCATGTGAATTGCCCAACACCTATATCCGTCAACATCAGCCTCAGCATCTCTCTACCCCTGCGAAAGCGAGGAGGGTCGGTGCACATGTCGTGAACACCAAACATCGGGACTACACCCAATTTACATGTCTTTCTATGAATTAGGGACATCCTGGGTGTTGGTGATGACTGCAACAAAAAACAGACCGAGAGAGAGGAAAGAGGAAAACGCATGGGCACGCAGGCGCACAAAACATATAAATTAAGCATGTCTGACAAATGCAATACGACAGGAGGCAGGTAGAACACTCTTCCTTTTTCTCTTCACGCTTCGGCGTTTGGTTTGTACGATAAGTGGTGTCCATGGGTGTGGTAGTGGCGGCTGGCGGCGGCGGAGGCACACAACAACTTCACTGCCCTGTCGTCACCACTGGTGTCCAGGACGGCGCTGATTATTTGATATGTATTCTGCGTATTGGCAGCAGTCATCGCATTTAGTTTGAAATAGATTGCGGACGCGCCGGTAGTCGGCATATTCCTAGTTGGACGCAAAGAAAAAAAATGAATCCACAATAAATGAGTTCCGGTCATGCAAGACAAACACGAACGACGAAAGTAACGTCTATGTGGTAGGGGGAAGACGACATACGGTGTTACATCCACAGTTACGTGCCGTCCTGTGCATGTGTGCGCTACTCAGCCTGCATGTCGAGGAACCACAATCTATCGTGATACCGGTCTGATATACGCGAACGTAGTGCTGAGTCGGGATGCAAACAAGAACAGAGGACAAGACGCTGGTGAACGTGGTCAACTTTCAATTGGTAGTGATCCTACCCCACAACCCCTGTATTGATCTCCGACACTGTGATGACCAACGCTTTGAGCGCGACTCCACCGATGATAGATTCATCATAGACTAACCATTCCATGCTGCACATTATCGATGATTTGGCTCTTTGGGAGATGATGGCGAACGAAAATTAGAGTGCCGCCGGATGTGGTAAGATGAGGTGATGAGGAACGACGACAGGTAGAAGAGATGACTGCGTCAATGAAGAAAAGGAGGAAGAAAGAAAAAGGATACGCGATGGTCTTAAAGTCCAGGTGGAAGGGTCACAGGTTTTTATATTTTGCATGTTCGGTTATGCTTGGGTAAGAAATGACCTTCGGAGACAGCGGAATCTACCATATACGAAGTGATCGTGGGAGAAACGAGAATGCGAGGTATGCAGAGATCGCTTCAGGAGGGAAAGAGGCTATGAGCCAACCGTGGCGAAGCTGTGGATGCCCTGATTTTCCCGTTTGCGGACCTACGGTCTGAAAAAGCCTGTGCTTGGGCTGGAGCAGAAAGGTGCCACGTCGTCAAGGTTCTTCAATGAGAAGAAAACCTAAATGGGCAAGAAGGGTAAACTAGCACGATGTCAGACAAAGGCATCGCATCTCCTCATGGCAAGCGGCCAGGAACGCAAGCAAAAAACTTACCAACAAAGCGAACGAAAACCGCCGTTTAGTCATTCCGATCACAGGACACGAATCTGGGAGAGAAATACAGGAGCCAGTTCGATTCCGTCACCTATATTAAATTGGCTGAGCCTCACCTAACACCGATTCGATCTCTAACCACGCGTGACCGTCAAGGTGTAGGGGATGAACAGTGATTGATGTGGACGTTACCTTGCACTTGAAGATGTGAAGAGGACAGGAGCAACGAGTGGATGGTTGCCCTCGGAATCGCATGCATGTGGTGACAGTTGAATGTTATCGACGGTGCAAGCTAAGTTTGCCTTGCCACGCTACTGGCACGGTCATGGACCCTTCTAGTCAGTACAAAGCGGATGTTGATCGGAGTCAACACCACAAGCATCAAGTAGTACTGCTGGACCCACCAACACTCATGGCATCCTTTCATCTCTGTGAAACAAGAAGACAGACGGAAGAATTCGAACCATCGACAAGAGGGACTTGTCACACGGGATGATAAAGCGAACAGACTCCCCAACTCCGTTCTATTCCCTCCATGAAGGTAGGCGTGCGACACCAGAACCAGCTGCTCGTACGTCTTCGGACCCCACAACGTTCTTCTCCACCTCAAGCGAGATGATCAAGTTCGCTGAGCTGTGTGAAAGGCGACCTGAACTTACTGGTAAGCCCGGTCTAACACCTGTCGGTGAAAACTGCCGAGGCAGCGCGTCTCTGTACATACTGACTGATGCCAGACGCAAGGCAGCAACGTCGCGTGATTATCCGAGCCAAGCATCATGCATGCTCTCAAAGGTTACCTTTGGTAGCACTTTTCGGCATAAACGGATTGCGGAAGTTCATCAGCTCCCCGTCGCGTTTTAGGAACATGACGACCATCGCGTCGTTTACTCATCCACTCCCCTAGAAGAAGACGACAGTAAGGCGCTGGCTCGATTCTCTTCAATATAACTAGGTCTTTACTGAATCGACAGAACCACAGTAGGTCATGTGTTAGGTGGCAAGCACCCACATTGTGCATGATCACGGCTAACACATCGTCATGCCACCCAGATGAGATTAGTACCCTGAAGTGCCTGCACGTCGACCACCCAAAACATGAGGTGAAAGAAGCGGTGGCCCCTAAACGCGGCAAACAGCTTCGTCTTCGTTCCTCGGATGACGGCTTGGGCAGGTCGCGTTCGTCACCACTAGTACCAAGTCATTTCTCGTCCTCTTTCTCCGACGCGTCGTCGCTTGCCTGCGCCACACGACCTACGCGTGTCTAATGACGTATGCGACACATGACAGCAGCGATCTTCTCCGTCCTGCACGTAAAGGAAACAAGGTGTAAGTATCGAAGCGGCCGCCTGGCCGAGTCCCCTATCAAAACTTATAATCCCCGTCAGCTGGGCTAAAAGAGAAGACGACGACGAAGACGCAGTGCACGCATGCTTTCATTTCGTGTTCTGGTACGGGCCAAGGGGTACGTATCCGTTCGCCCATGTATTCAGATCGATCAGCGCACATCATACCAGTTCCATCATATCTCTTCTTTCAAGCTTGGAACCGATCAAGAGACTCCAGGCTTACTTGGCACGCACCGGTTGTGAATCCATTTCGATAGGTAGCTCCTGTGTTGGCGCGTAATAAGACCATTCTCCAACGGGGATACCGTTTTTGATGTAAGCGCTAGGCTAGCAGGAAAAATTAACCAGGAATCACAAGCGACAAGATGATTATCGTACCCTGGACGGCTTCACTCGACAGAAACTGAAACAAGTGGAGCCACGTCGTTCGTTGACTGGAAGGCATCTTCAATCACGTAACAGTGTGTTTTAGCGTCCAAACATTCAACGTTCAACGCTGGCCGACCCCTTCTCTTCTCTCTCTCTCGGTCCACTGACCTAGAATGAACATGGCGGAACTGGAATAAATCTAGGCTGGCAAACGAAGTGCCCCACATATATAACGATCTGTCGCGCCTCAGCGGACAAACGAGAAAGTCAATCATTCCTCACGTCGAGGTAGATGGTCTACCAGTCCTTCATGCTCTTTTTGTTAGTTCACGATCCGTTCCGCGGTTACTTGTCCGTGGGACCGCGTCACTCGTACCTTTTCGACACGCCGCTTGCTCCGTTTCATGTTTTATTCTCGTCACAACATTCGCTTACGTCGGTCGCCACGCTGACACGAAAATATCGCACGCATTTCGCCTTTTTCCCGTCGCTAGCCCGAAAAAGAAGCGACGGAGGGGGTCCTCGCGCCCAGGTCAGATGCCCGTGACACAGACAAGACCTGGTTGAGTTTCGAAATATTTACTAATCACCGTACGAGCAAAGTTGTTCCCAGGCCAATGAAATTCGTTGGAATGCCCTGTCGAAAGAAAAATGGATGTGTGGGACACCTGGGATCATGCATGATCCATCGTCGTTCAATTGTCATTACTATCCCAGATAGCACCGGTCACGTCTTTTGTATATCCCACAGTTCCGAACAGCAGCATCATGCCCTTCACACATCATTTGTTTCAAGCTCTCAAGAGCTTGTCCAAGCATTTTGAACAATCTAAAAAAAAATTAAGCCAGTCTAGGAATGATCCTACATCACAAGACGAGCTCTTAATTACAAACCAAATACTTGATAGAAAAAAACAGTTCAACAGCAACGACCAGTAGTGTATACAACGGAATGACAGAACAACCCCGGATCAATGGGTTGTAGATGATCAGTGATTCGTAAACACCACAGGTCGACTTATGCTCAAAAGAGGGCAGCACCAACCAAACCCATAATGCCAGCAACGCCAATCGCCGAAGATACACTGAGACGACCAGCACCATTGCTCTTGGTTGAGGTGCTGCTAGAGCTAGAGCTAGATGCAGTAGTGGTGGCAGAACTCGAAGGGCTAGAGCTTCCCGCTGTGCTTCCCGAACTAGATCCCGAACCACTAGTGGCAGACCCACCGGAGCTACCACCAGTAGAGGGCTGGGTGGTGGAGCTAGAACAGTTACTACTGCCTCCGGACTGGACTGTAATCAAGCTAGTGTATGCCACAGCTCCGAGGCCGTCCTTCAAAGCAATGTTACTAACAGCATAATGAGCATTAAGGAAATAACGGGATTAAGGCGGCACCCACATGTTAGTGCCAGCTCCAATATTGACAGTCCAGGTGTAGCTGGTAGTATTCAACCCAGAAGCTATCTGTTCCAGCTAGAGCGCAGAAATAAACAAATATTCAATAGTCACGGTACGCGTTCACTTACAGGGGCCGATGCGGTCTGACCAGCTATTAGATATGCCAGTCAATCACCCGTGTGTAAGCCATTAAAAAACCACTCACCAGGAATGGCAGACAGGTAGTACGGAGCCTCTGTAGCATCCCAAGTCAACAAGGTAGGCTCTATCCAAGTCGTTAAGACCAGTTTCAGTTATCTCAAGACGGAGAAGCTCACCACACGCAACGACACTAGAACTACAACAAAGACTGGAGTTGGCTACAAAAAAGGCGGGAAACATGGAGACACTCACGGTGTGTTAATGGACAACGCGATTGCGGCAGGAAGAAGGGCGGCAAGGGCAGTAGCGAGCGTGACAAATTTCATTGTTGCAGATTTGAATGAGTGTATGCGAGGTTTCGCGAATGATTGGGAGGGGCAGAGGTAGTGAAAGAGAAGGAGGATGAAAAGAACGAGAACTGGCAACCGAGACGAGTGGATATCTTCGGAGTTTAAAATATTTCAAAGGCAGCGACATAAGATTGTCTTAGATTGGTCAAATTTGAGTTGCGCCAATAATATAATCTACGCCAATCCTATCCAGCTGCTCCGACCTCCTGGATTGTGCAGCGCTGTTTGACCGATCTTGACAACACCGCGGGGTGCTCTCACTTCAGTCCTTCCTTGGTGATGCTCCACACAAGATTCGACTAGCGGAAACACGTCAACCGTACCCGGCATAGCGCTTGGGACCGCAACATGCATCGACTTCCTCGAAAAAGGCAGTCCGCACGTAGTAGATCCTTCCTGGGTCTGTTCGAGCGGCAATGACGGGTTTGCGACCGGAATATATGACTCCGCATACCACTCGTACCACACTTGGCGCTCGTTTGTGAGACGCCATATCGACACCTGCAGCTCTGAATTGCTAGGTAAATAGAGGGGTTCCTGAAAATTTGCTCAATGTATCACCTTTGGTTGGGGTGGAAATAGAGACAAAAAGCGCACCCGAAAGGGAAAGAAGAGTGGAAACCAACTCAACATGTCTTTGGAAATCCGTTCCTTGCGATATGGGTGGATGCTCAGCCCTATATCACTGTAAAGTACTGCCTCGAAATATCCAGCAAGCCCATGCATCACCCCTGCGTGCGGGATGTGAAACAGTAGTCTGGCAGAGCGAACATTGTGGCTGTTTGTTATGGGTAGGCCTATCGTGTCGTGAGCATTTGTATTATGACCAAGAGCAAGATCAAGGTTCAACCTTTCTGATCAAGAATCATGTCTTTTCGCGGATGCTCAAACTCCCAGCACTCTTGTATTTTGGGTCCACACCGTCCCGCGGCACCTCCCCCGTCGCCACTTAGGATGTTGACACTTTGAAACATCACCACGTATGGTGTCTCTACACTCTTGAGGTCCTTTGTCTCTTTTGCAGCGTTGTACAACTTTGATGAGGACAAAGGTGCAAGATGGGCCGTGTAAGATGCCGGTATAGAGAGCCCATCCGCTATCCGTGTCCATCAGCACCCCGATCACGGTGAAATGCTATGCACTTGCGCTTTAAAAACCGCATCGCGCCATCCAAACATTCGGGACTCAATTCATTGTCCCCAAATGACCCCAGAAGCTCGCTGACCAGGATATCGACGGGCTCGGGTACCTCGACCTTCCTCATATCACCAGCTATCAGCTCTACCGAAGAACCCCACTCTTTCATCTTGCGTCCTTGTAGGCTGACCTATCGAATGAACAAGAAAGGGTTTAGAACACATGTCAGAGGGAACGCACGTCACAAATGCATTCGGGTTCTTTTCGACTGCGTAAATAAGTGCTTCCCTCTTGGCCCTTTGGATAGCTTTAAGGCTTCGGGAAACGAGGGGACCACGCCCAGCGCCAGCGACACAAATGATACTGCGTCCTATTAGGTCACATTACCAAGTAGGGCAACAGCGCACGCACATGCGCTCCCTATCCGGCCAGTCCATGAGGGCACGGTAGATCGCCTTTACCGAATACGATGAATGCAGCGCGGACAACACTGTGTGATAATATCCTAACCTCTTCATAGTTGTGATATTTGACGGGATCTTGTTCGAACGTTTGATATGTGATTGATTGAAGGTCGTCCATCAGGGGCTGTGTATACATCGTTGTTACCGCTGTTCCGCGGCGCGCGTCACAGACATACCTGTAAAGGATTTTGGAGGTAATCTTGATACCCCTGTGCAAAATGTTCGACAGACCCCTCTGTCTTTGCTGCCTGTACGACGGGACTGCTTTTTTCTAGGTGTCTTACATATTGCAAATAAGCAGATTCACCACCCATAGTGTGTAAACCGGAATCAACACCAGACAAGACGAACATTGGGCGGTGCTAGATTCAAAAAGTCAATGGTACGTCAAAGTAGACGATCGCAGAGCCCACGATCATGCTTTGCCGAATGAACGCTTGGGTGCCTTTTGGTAAGACAGGATAACCTTTGACGTTTGCAATGAAGGCGGATGCAGGTAAAAGGATATGCTGCACAGGTTCAGCTGTCCATCGGTCCAACACACCAGCGTTTGCGGGAAGCGGGGGAGTGAGATCGAGTGCTGCCGATATCAACTCCAATACGATGAATAAATGTATCACGTGTCCAGCTCACTCAGCGTCAACCGTACGTTGTTATCGCACACGGTATGGATAACGTCCCACATCTCCCAGGTCGCATTGAGCTCGCCTTCGGAAGCCTTGGAAGATTTGAGGTGTTTTTGTGAGGCCCCGCCTGAGAGGGCAGGTGCCGGGGTGGAAGCTTGGAGTGTCACAGCGCCACCTGTGTTTGGATCTCCATGAGGCGGCGATTCTTTTGATTGAAATACTGCGGGGTCATAAATGGGTAATCGAACTGAGAAGTGCATGTATGGGATGGTCCGAAGGCATTCGTTTACTATACGGCCATACGAGGCCACATTGGACCTGTTTCTAGGTGGTGGCAGGATGATGGTAGGGATATTGAGATAGGACGCATATGCTACTTCTTGTTGGAGGGCCTAACCACATGGGAATTTGGTCAGGAAATCATCCGGGAGAAGGGCTGCGCCCATTGACCATGCCTGTTTTGGACAGGACACGCCAAACGCACGACCATGGTCGCTGTTGGAACAGAATGAAGAACTCACGATGCCCGAGTCATGCCGAATCCAGTCATCAGTAGCGTCTAGCTGTAGCCAGTCGGATGCCATTGCCACGACGATCTCCGCCTCATCTATCAAAATCTGTCTGAATGGCACAGGACTGTGGGAGATGAAGAGATCCCACCTAGTCTTGTTAT
>JBBPKO010000308.1:0-19823 GCA_038089295.1 Xerocomus amazonicus
ACAACGGATTCAAGGGCGGCGTGCACGTCATTGACACGTACGTTTTTCTTTGGCCTATAGACTCCTTCCGTGCTAACCTTGCGGCAGTGCTGAACAAGCAAGGCAAATCGCTGGCCAGATGATTGGTGCACACCTGATCACAAAGCAAACTGGTTCTACTGGCAGGATTTGCAATGCTGTCTGTCTCACTCTTTCTGGTGCACGCATACCATTTATTCTCCTCTAGGTCATGATTGCCGAGCGACGAGACCCTGCCCATGAGTACTATGTCGCAATTCTCAACGACCGTGCTAGTCAAGGCCCCGTCTTGGTTGCATCTAGCCAAGGCGGTATGAACATCGAAGAGGTGGCTGCAAAAGACCCCAACTCTATCATTACCACCCCGATTGATGCTGACAGGGGTCTCGATCCTTTAGTTGCTCTAGAACTTGCAAAGTCCCTCGGCTTCAAAGATGCGGTGACCCAGAAGGAAGCTGCGGACATCTTCGTGTCCTTGTACAAATTATTCAAGGACAAGGATGCTACTCAGATTGAGATTAACCCCATGGCAGAGACTATCGACGGCCGTGTTCTTTGGTATGTCGGTGAATTTATATCTATGTGTATTCCTCCTAGAACACTGTTTTTATAGCATGGATGCCAAATTCGGCTTCGATGACAACGCCGAGTTCCGGCAGAAAGACGTCTTCGACCTTCGTGACATTTCCCAAGAAGAGCCTTCCGAGGTCGAGGCACAAAAGGCCAACTTAAACTTTATCAAACTTGATGGAAACATCGGCTGCCTTGTCAATGGCGCAGGTTTGGCGATGGCCACCATGGACGTTCTTTCTCTGCATGGCGGAAATCCCGCCAATTTCCTCGATGTCGGAGGGTGAGAAGTGAGCTTTTGTGTCGTCGAGCATCATTTATCTTCTGTGCAGTGGCGCTACACCCGAGACAGTCAAGAAGGCATTTGAGATTCTTCTGACTGACCGCAAAGTCAAGAGCATTTTCATCAACATATTTGGGGGTATTATGAGGTGTGATTACATTGCCGAGGGTGTCATCCGCGCCACGAGGGAGCTCGGCCTTAGTATCCCACTTGTAGTTCGGCTCAAGGGCACTAAAGAAGCAGAAGCAAAGCAGTATGCACCCATTCTTACCATTGCAGCACCAACGTTGCTGATTCCTTGTCTAGGATGATAAAAGATTCTGGGCTCAAGATCATACCCTTTGACGATCTCGATACAGCCGCCGAAAAGGCCGTCGAGTTGGCACATGCATAGCGTAGAATTTCATTATAGAATACTCTGTTTATCCCCTAATCATCATCAGTTGGCTCGGCGATAGACAACAGGATAGAATTGCATTTAGTAAAAGAAACAAATAGCAATATATCATCAAATCGGACTATGCAGTGAGCGCAGGTTTTTACCATGATGGCCGGGGAAAGGAAACATGGGTGTACATGGGTTGTGGAGGGATATGGCTTTGCGAATGAGACGGTTGCTGCATAAGGGGAGCAGCGGACATGCCTTCTGTGCGACCTTGTCCCCGTTCTAGTGGACCAGGGCTCAAGTACGGAGGACGGTGACCAGAGGCGACCATAGGAGGAGGATGCATCAACACTGGGCTGCCATTATACATAGGTACATTCGTTGGTGCAGCAGGATGCATGACAGGACTCAGCAAAGGCATTCCACGCGGACGTGGTGGTGCTGAGCCAGTAACAGATGGCGGCACATTTTGAGGAGAGAGGCCCGAAGCGTAAACGGGATGAACTGGGGCCGGCGTGGGATATGCTACCATCTGAGCAGGGTAAGGAGAAGGAACAGGCCGGACTACATTATTGTTCTGGGAGGTCTGCATAGGCATCCACACATGCTGGTTGTACAGCTGAGGATGTCCGTTCATAGAGACCCGCGGTATGGGACTTGGCACAGTGGGAGGATATAGCACAGTAGGGCTCGGGGAGTGGGCGAGCATCGGTGACGGGAATGCAGCAAAGTGAGGACGTACAGCAGCACCAGGGGCCTGAAGAGGGGTTGGATAGATGAAGCTCGGTGGGCGTGTGTTTGTCCCATTAGCAGTGGTTGGTGACAAAGGCGGAGGCCGGTGGGAAGATAAGTTAGAGGAAGTTGGAACTCGTTGGAACGCCCGCGTCACTTCGTGAAGGGATATTTTTGAAGCCACTGCAGCACTTGTTGGCGGGGGCGTTTCGCCATCCTCGGACTTGACTTCTTGAATAGTGAAGGGTAACGCAGTAAGGTCGTCGGCAATACCCTCCAAGGAGTTTATCGCAGACATGGGCTCCTTGTCTGCAGTCTGAGACCAGACGGCCCTGAGATGCTCGGGATCGGGTGGCCTGGCAGGCGAGTCCTTGCTGGTGAAGCTCAGTGGCGACTTCGTCCAAGGGGTGTTAAACGAAGCAGATGCTGGAGTGCGCAACGATCGTTCCGTCTGCAAACGCATTAGTTGAGAACAACGCCCTGAAGTGGGGTTCAACATACGGATTCTTCAGAGACCTTGCTGTCTGCTTGTATAATCGAGCCCAGGGTGGGCAGTTGAGGGTCATAGTTTACCTCCTCGATACTGGGACCTGTAATTGCAGCAGACTCCTCAGATTCCGAGGGGGCTGCTGCTGGTGAAGCCTCGACCATCGACGAGGACAAGAGCATACTGGACTCTGACTGGGAAGCCTGTACAACTCCTTCCAACTCACTGGACACTGTAAAATTGACGGTAGCCTTGGAGTCTTGGTAAGATGACCCGGGATCACGATAAAACCCAACCGCGGAGCCTGCTGGTAACTTAGGCTGTGTCCTCTGACGCATCAAGTAGGATTCTGCCTTTGTGGTTGTGGATACTTCTGGTACCATCGTAGACTTGGAGAGAAGTGCACCAAGTTCTGGAGCTGGCGAACAGCTGGTAACATCCAAAACAGATGTTTCCTCCAAACGTATAGGTTTTTGGTTCGCGGGGGAGGGAGCGGGTCCCCTGCGCCATGTAGGCAGGTCGTCAACCATCTTCGAACGTCCAGGTGATAGGTTGACTCTAGGGAGCCCAGACGGCAGGTTAACCTTAGGCAGGGAAGTCGGGTACGTGCGAGCGGCTCTCGGTAATTGGACTTTATACTTAGGTTTGTTACCTTTGCCAGGAGGGGGTCGCCTGAACAATATCTCGTTCACAGATAAATCTCGCTTGTTCATCCCATCATTGGGCGGGTCCCATGAATGAATGTTGAGGCGAACATGGATGAACGGATTTTTAACCGAGTTCAGTTGCCGCCGGGGGATTATGTCGACTGGCCGAGAGATTGTAGGCAATTTCACAACAAGGGTAGCAGGTCGAGGAGAGCAAGGAAGCTCGCAGCGAGTAGTACATAGACCCTCCTGACCTACTACATCTTGTTGAGATTGCCTCAAGGCAGGAGGTAACCATTTAGTGTCTTTTGACAGGGCTCTACTCGGCATCGAAGGTTCCAGCACCCGGACCTTTGGCCTGGCGGCATTAGCGCGCCAATCCACGAGCTCGTTCGACTGGGGCCCTCTCCCCGCATCAATCTGCATGTCATCCAGGGCACCTTTGATACGAGACATAACATCGTCCAAGGCTGACATTCTAACTTGTCGGAACGGTGGTGGGCCTTTACTAAGGCGATGGTGAGGCGTTGTTGGGGATGGCTGGCTCCGCACAAAAGAATGTGTACCATTAGCAGTAGAAAACCTATGTGGTTCGTATTCCCTCGTTCCTTGGACAGGCACTGTTGGCGTCGAAAAAGAACTAGGCTCGACTTGGTCGCCCGAAGGGAGAACAGAGGCTTCTGGGACAATGGGAAGGGTATTGCGTTCAGAGGAGGGCGAAGTGATGACTTTAGGAACGAAGGCACTAGGAGGCTCATCTTCGAAGAAATCACTGGCGATCGGTCTCACGGGAAATGAATGGCGGTCGGAAGACGTGGGCGAATGAGAAGATGGTGCCGGCGTAGCCGATGTTAACGAGGGCTGGTCACCTCTGACGAATTTTCCAAGGTCGGAAAAGTCAATGACCTCAAGGTTGTCATCGGCGTCAGTAATAGATGATTCTTGAAACACCGGAAGTGAAAGGGCTGGGAGTTGTTGCAGTTGAGGTCGTGCCTTACTGCGCCACGAATCGACCTGTTCTGAAGGTGGAAGTTGCTCGATCCCGGAAGTAGTAAGCCGGGAATCTTGATTTTCGAATTGCGGCCGTGCGACAGGTTTCGGTGGGGGCAGACGACCATTCGGGTAAATGGCTTCAGGGGGTTTACGTTCCTCCGGATCGGAATCGAGCTTATTCGAGCCCTGTGCAGAGGCGATAGCCTGTTGAATGACCTCTACAGCCGCAGCTTTCTAAAGCGTCAGGTCAGTTGACTGTATGGTAGTCTGCCGAAAAGCGACTTGCCTGAACGTCCATCATGCGGGCTTCAAGTTCGGCCGCTTTCTTTCTTGCTCGTTCTTTCTCCTTGTCACGTTCTTCCTCTTCTAATTGTCGCCTCCGTTTCGCGCGCTCTGCGGACAGATGCATAGCGGTCTTGTGTACGCCTTCGATATCTAACACTGGGGAGGTGCCCGATGATTGGACATCAGAAGCATCTGTATGAAGCCTATGTACTGGCGGGTTTGCAGGAAGGCCGGACAAGTGTTGTAGCGGAGACTCTCGCGCTTGGGATCTCCGGGAGAACGGGACGTCTGAAGAATGTGGCGACCCTTGGTGTTGACTGTCGGGGACCGAACTCGCAAAGGAGGCAGCTGAGAGGCGGCGATGTCGTTTCTCGCTAATACCACGGACATCGTGCAAGGATCCGGATGGTCCACCAGAGTCTCTGACTCTAGTTTTGTTCTGGCCAAAGTCACCCCCGGGAGTATACGGACTGCTGTCACGTTCCGCGGCCCGTCTAACTACAAAATCCCCGACGTAGCTTCTTGGTGATCGTAATGAGGTGTCATGAGCACCTTCGGAGGGTTTCTGAAACAAGTGTACAGAATGTACAGGGCTGCGAGGCAAGATGTCCTTGCTAAAGCGAGGTTCGGAAAGAACGGAATCTCCATGAGCATTTCGTCTTGAAAGTCCGAGACCGGGACCAAGACGATTTGGAGTATTGGAATTGGTGTAAGGTTCTAACCTGTTGGAGCGTTCATTAAAAAGTACCCTTGATCCTTCCGCTGAGGAATGTCCAAGTTGGGATGGAGTAGGGGAAATTGACATGGGTTGGGATGTGCGACTGGGTAGATCTTTTTGAAGCACGATAGGTGACTGCCTAGTACGGGGCCAGCTACGATCAAAGTCATCTGCAAACCTCTCTTCTTTGCTGACTGGCTCAGTCGACATATGGTCAGTGGTAGAGACGGAAACTTCTTCACCCACAGGAGTATTTTCTGGTGGCGGCGGCCCGGCTGGAATTGGTGCCACTTTGTACTGTCGTCCATCCTCAAATTCGATGACATTATCCAGGAAGTTGTCATCGTCTTCTTCCATCTAAGACGATTCAATAAGAATACCGATTAGGAAAGCTGCAACGAACCTCGTCCCAGTGATGTGCATTTGGATCGAGGTGTACACCCCTGAATGCATCAGCTTCCTGGGGGGGTACTCGTATCTGGGGAGCAGTGTCAGGCTTTGGCTCTTCAGGCTTGACGATACGGCCTGTCGATGAATGATTACTATCATGTTTGCTGAGGAACTTAATATCCGGTGAGCAACTGGCCTTGGGCAACCTCAGCTGCAGTCGGGAAATCACTACATGGGGTGCTGTCTGAGGGTATGGGAAGGGTCTTTGCGTTTCCCCAAGCGGGTTTTGTGGGGGAGTCCTTCTTGACTATGGGCGAGGACGAAGCGACGATATTACGGGGTTGGGGCTGTATGACTTTTCCGGCATGGGGGTACTGGGGTGCTGCTGGAGAGGGTGCTGGTGGCTGTGGAGGAGGTGCAATGGAGGAAGCAGATGGGGTGGTAGAGACGGGGGGCGTAGCAGAGGAAGGGCGCGACCAGCCCGGGCCGGTTGTGACGGATAATTGAGCGGTTGAGGTGAGCTTGGCTGTCACTAGCTTTGAGTGGGATGTAGAGGGCTGGGGGGCAGAGCGTGCTGATGGGGGACATGAGGGGAAGTGAGAATGAGAATGGGGGGGACATACGGGTGGACGAGCCAGTTTTTGTTGCGGTAGAGAGGTTTGCGACGACGGCGACCGCTGCGGCAGCAGAGGAGTTCTTTTGGAGAAACTTCTTGTTGATGT
Organism: Xerocomus amazonicus; assembly: GCA_038089295.1. Classification (NCBI taxonomy): domain Eukaryota; kingdom Fungi; phylum Basidiomycota; class Agaricomycetes; order Boletales; family Boletaceae; genus Xerocomus; species Xerocomus amazonicus. Next base: position 6,231 of record JBBPKO010000308.1, read on the forward strand.
TGACCGCGTTGAAGCGCTTCGGGTGTGGGATTGCGAAAGGGGAGCCTGTTTGGGCAGTAGGGGGTGGTGGGATCTGTGGGGCATGGTCTGGGATGGCGACGGGGTGCTGGTGATCCGAATTCAAGGCCGGGGATGGTGCACGACTGTGCGACGGTTCTCCGCTGGGTCCACCCTGCGACGATTCGGTCGATGCGGGTTCTGCCTTGTCGGTGCTGGCCATAAACACGCTCCGGACACTAACAGCGTCAAGATTGACCGTGTCTAGGACGGTGCTTCGAGCTCAGATGCTCACCTTTGCAGAATATCAAGTGTTGAGCAACGCGCTGGACGAGTTGCAGGAGGTGATGAATTCGCTCCTGTTTGGGTAAACAAAACGACAGTGGACTACATCCCAGCCATCTCCTCCTCTTGCCGTCCAAGTCGCTCCACCTCACCCTCCAACGCAATATTCGCCATCTCAATCTGTAGTATGCTCGACAGCAACTCTGTCCACCGAGTCTCCAGCGTCGTCAGCTGCGCACCGCACACCGTCTGGCCCCGGCGTCAGCGACCGACACATCTCACAACACCACACACGGCCTTACCTGCGAGTTCTTTCGCTCTCGGTTCACCTCCGTGGTCAGCTGTTTTAGCTCCTCCAGCGCCATCTCAGACCGCTTGGCCGTCTCCTCCAACAAATAGTTGTTGATGCGCCAAGCATTCTGCCCATATGTCTGCAGCAGTGCAAGGTTTGTATGCCTAACAACACCCAGGTAAATCCGCGCATGCCTACCATCACACACCCAGGACAGACCGTAAACGCTGGTGCTCGAGCTGAGCGTGTGCATTCCGAAGCGCTTCTTGCCATTCCTCATCCGTTCCGGGAGACGAAGTCGGTGCGGGCAGTTGGTACCTTACGGTGTCCAGAGCAGGCAACGGTTGGTGTGCCTCCACACGCGCAAGCTCCGCAGCTAGTAGAGGATGGTTCTGTGTGCAACTAAGCTTTGTGGCATGGAGAGTGAACCCCGGTGCCTACCTCGAACAGCTCGAGCGCAGGTGGGACGAGCGGATGCGTCGTCTGTGGTGGCTTGGGCTCACGCGCCAGCTCTTTCTCGACCTTTTCTTTAAGAATCGGATACTGCTCGAAATCATTGTCGTAGTACGGAAGTGAATCGAACACCAGCGTCATGGTCAAGTCGTATTAGAAATTCCTACTCCGACTTGTAGTACTTGTCACGAACCACCATCGATGCGTCTGCGCGCGACCATCGCTGGCGTCCTCAGACACAGATACGTATCACAGCGGACCGTACACTCTTCTGTGTCCGCCAGAGGTACATCTCACTCCGTTTCTCTACCCGTACTCATCCGCGTACAGCTTCGGTGTCCCCCTTCTCCGAGCCCACCTCTCCCAACCCAACAACGACAAAATATGCGAAAACTACAGAGTCACTCCACACTTATGGCTCGTATTTGACCGAGTGTCTCCCAAAGTTCATCCAACAGTTTTCGGTCCTCAAGGACGAACTCATTCTTCATATCGCACCCTCCGCGTTAGTCCCTGTCCTCACCTTCCTACGAGACCACTCCCAGTGTCAATTCAAGAGTGTCGTCGATATCACCGCAGTAGATTTCCCCGAAAGAGATAGGCGATTCGAGGTTGTATACAACTTACTCAGCATCAAACACGCTGGTAGGATTCGCGTGAAGACCTACGCCGGGGAAGCAGACCCTGTACCAAGTGCCGTCTCTATCTTCCGTGGTGCAGACTGGTATGAGAGGGAGGTATGGGACATGTTTGGCGTATTCTTTTCCGGTCACCCAGACCTGTAAGTTCACCACATACGCCTCTCTGAACCGTTCACAAAGATTCCCAGGCGCCGCATATTAACAGATTATGGTCAGTGAATCGTACTAGTTTCCTTTCCCCCGCCTGACCCGCTCGTGCAGGTTTCGAGGGACACCCCCTGCGGAAAGATTTCCCTTTGACAGTAAGTCGATTTGTGGACAAGCAATTGTCAACTTAAAAGTTACCGGTCAGGGCTACACGGAGGTCCGCTATGATGAAGAGCGCAAACGTGTCGTCTACGAGCCATTGCAACTGACACAGGCATTCCGGTTAGTCATCGCCTTTATAGTTGCCATCAGTTTCGTTTATTGTGTTCTTCGCTAGGAATTTCGAGTCGCTCTCCCCCTGGGAACAAGTCGGAGCAGGCACTGAGCCAGTCAGACCCGCAAACCTTAAGCCTGTTCCTCCCCCGAAGCCAGAGGAATCACCAAAGAAGTAAGAACACGGTCTTCTCCATAACGTTAGATATCAATACAACGAACAATATCAACACTTGTGTAAACAAGAGTGTCTTACCTGTGACACAGAAGTCCAATGTGTGGTTTGGCCACTCATGTTGTTTCCACGTTGGAATTAGGTACACTGTCATCGCTTTGCGTCTCCCTTTTATCCCAGCCCATCCTGGACGAAAGATAGTCCTGTCCTATAACCTCGACAGCAATCCTCAATGATTCTGCAACAAGATCCTCAACCCAATCGTACTGATCCCATACTGCCAGCCAACTGGCGGGGATAGCTTGCGTTACTGTGGTGCGTGCAAGCTGATGCCCTGGGTCAACTAGATGTAAGATAAATTGTAAATAACTGTTGCCTGTGTCGGAGGCCGCCTGAATCAGTTGGGGTAGGGGGTAGGATTGCGTGAATGGCTGGACTCGAAGATAAACCGATGAGTAGACAACCGGGTTGTCAACAGAAAACTCCCTTTTGGGAGCCTTTGTCTGCTTCTTGATCAGTTCGTCCAAATTGGCCTGTAAATTTGGTGAGAAAAAGGTCACCTAGACCACTGGTAAGCTACCTGAGCAAGCCTCAATGCAGCTTCGTAGCCATTGACAGCGTTAAGCTCTCGGGCTGAGTCCGGGGAGTCCTTTAGCCTGGACTCTTCACCGCGGTTGACAATGAGGTCACCACCTTCAACTTGTTCCATGATCTATGCAACGGTTTAAGCGCCAAGCGTGTACGAGGGGACGACCAAGACCTACTCGCGCGAGTGAGCGATACACGAGAGCCTCGATCCCTTCATATCCTTGCATATCATGGCTAAGCCAGACCTGAATGACCTCGTGCTCCGAAATTGGGGGGGCAACAACATTCAATATATCGTTGAGGGTTGACAATCCGACTCTCTTAAAATCCTGGCCTGATGATCGTTAGGAGACGTTTGTAAATCACCATCGTTGCTGCGTTACCGAGTTTATCCAGTTGGGTTGTCTTCGCATACTCGAGGACCTCTTCTCCCCATTTGCTGACCTGTTCGTTCTTAGGCAAGTTCTTTACTTGCTCGTCAACGACGGATCTGGCTTGCTGATACGCAGCGGAGGCAGTGCTCCACACGTTCGACCATCCCCATCCCCCTGAAAAATTTGTAGATAGAGCGGCCGCTGACTCAGGCCTGACGGTGGAGGCTACCCCAGCGGTTAACTCTGGCTTCCCGGATAACGAAGATGTAGAAGACGACGGATGCACACCGACTCTGACGCGCTCCGTTCCCTTGCGTAGAGAGGGTGTTCCAGCGCGCGAGATAGGACGATCTACAGGCGGCGCCGTTGAACGTGTAGGTTCTGAACTTCTCTGGGTGATTTCGTCAATGAAAGCAAGGACGTCAGTGGGGTCTCCCTGACTGCTTGCATGCACATGGGAGGGCGGATTCGGGTGGTAAGTGGGCGTTCCAGCGGAGGGTTGGAGGTTATCGAGGTCGTCGAGGAATTGGAGAGCCTCCTCTTGCTTAGTCTTTGCTTTGGATGCCATGAACGTCGTTTGGTGGAGAGCGTCGAGTAACCTGACCTGAGCTTGAGCGCGAGCGCGGCTGATCACGTGCTACTCTGGCAATCATCATCAAATACTACTTCCTTGTTTTTATCTTCAACTGACTGCGCGTTGGTCTCGAAAATATGCCGAGAAAGAAAAAAGCTAAAGAAGAAGAAGTGTACCACGTCGGTAAGGCTTGTTAGCATTTGGATTGTCGCCCACTGCTAAGCAGAAATTCCAGAGGTTATCACAAGGGCACGCGTCAGCGACGCGGGTGAATGGGTGAGTGGCTTGCTCTCACGACATTCTCTGATTCCGATACACCAGACTAGGAGTATTTTGTAAAGGTAATGAGTACTTTTTGCCGTTGGCCGTACCTTCTGCTCAACCTGCACAGTGGGCAGGTTATGGTTCAGATGCGGACAGGTACGTACATCATTCATGGCACACATTCCCGTGGTACTTATTTTTGTAGCTGGGAGCCTTCAGATAACGTGCAGCAATGCGACCGGTTGCTAAGAAGCTTCTGGAGACATGTCGGTACTGATGATAAGGACTACGATATTGGTTACGAGATCACGGCTAAAGAAAGCTGGATTAGTCCGTGTTTCATTAAAATATTTTCTACACATGCATAACCTTTTCACAGATGAGGAGAAAAAATATTTTGCGGAGACATTTGTCAAGTCTTCGAAACGGAAGTCAGCAAAGGTCAGATATCAGTAGATTGTCCACAGACTCGTTGGCCAAACGAATTTCAGGAAAGACAAAAGTCGAAGTCTAGTGCATCTGAAAGTAATGTGGACGGTTTTCTCAGCTCAGACGAACCTTCAGCGAAAGCCCCCATCAAGAAGAAACTTAGTAAGGCACGCGTCGTCCGCTCGGAAGTGGGTGTCCGTCATACAATCTTCTCGGTTTTTCCCTTCACTAAATCCCGTCTAGTCGGAGTCAGGGTCAGATGGCTGGTCAAGTAGGCAAGCAACTGCTCGCCCAAAAGCAATGTCACCACCTATGAAGGAACGCCCCAAGGTAGCTCTTACTTGTTCAAGTCCTTACACATGTTTTACGCCAAATAGGTGCCGGCCCAAACTCAACGACAAGAAGTTTCAGCGGCTAGAGGATCACTGTCAATTGCAGCATCTAAGGCTCCGGCCGTGCGTACTCATCAGGAACAAAGGACTAACCCTCTGGTAAGGTCCATGGATTTGCCTTCCAAGAGCGTTGGGGCTGGAAGCCTGTTGTCTACTAAACAACGTGTGGCTGCCGGAATCCTGCCGCTTCCTACTGGTCCAAAGCCGCTTCCGCCCGCGCCCAAGAAGGCGTTGTCGTCACTTTCGTTCAAGAAGAATAAACCACCTGCTCTTCCCATTGGCCAGATAAAGGACATTGTATTACCGAGTACATCCGTTACAACACCTACATCGCCCGTCAATCAACCCACAAATAGTGTTAATGTTGTCTCCTCCCCCAAGCCCATGGACATTGACCAGCCCATTGAATGGTTTGATTCTTTCATGGGTGATGCTGGACCACTAGATAAAAGGTATGTGGTTCGAGGGGGGGGATATGAGACTTGCCTCATGTAAGATCATAGTGACCCTGAGACATACACTGTTCCCCTACCACAGAAGTCTCGGGAAGAAACTGTTGCCGAGGAATTTCTACGAACTGTTAATATCCCTGCGTAAGTCCTACACCAGTTTTCCGGTTTTATTTGCCTAATTACCTGCAACGAATACAGACTTAGTGAACCTTTGTGAGTACTGCTATGATATCATGAGATCTGTTTGAAGGTAATACTTTTTGATTAGAGAGACTGATGCAACAGTTGATCAGCCCGGGCAACTAGTAATTGAGTCATCCAAGCCATTAATCATTTCAAAGTAGGTTGGATTGGCAAATTACATTTGAGTGTTGACTTTTGTTTTCAGGATACCAAAGAAATGGAGATGGTCTGGTAATCTGTTCATCAGCACTTCTGAGAGCAAGACAGAGCTTCTTTGTGCTGTCTCCATTGCAGATCCAAGTGGTCTGAGTAACAGCTCTCATGTAAATCTGTTGCTAGCAAAACTAGACTCTCTTCAGATCTCAAGGCTATATCTGATTATGGATCTATCAGCTTTTCTCCAAGCATGTGGAAAACCTCAGTACTTTGGTAGACTTGAGTCAAATGAACCAAGTGAAGAGGTCACCATTGATGGCTTCAAACATTACTTGACAAATGAAGGATTGGTTGGCTTTTTTCATTATTTACTTATTATATGATTTATTGTTTTATAGGCTGCAGTAATCCCACTCATTCATGATGGCACTGAAGTAGCAGTGCTTGTTATCTTTCCAACAGCCCAACAAAAATTGACCAAAGTCTTACAAGTTCCAGAACACCTATTATCTGGAACTCCTCTTCTAGTTGTGCTTTTGCCATTTTTAGTGTCAACTGTGGCATCTATTGGATGGAAATCTATTGAAGACACACAAACTTCACATAGCTTGCCAGATAAACCTCAAGATTACCTCTCAGAGAAAACATTGCACCAGGCAATGTGCTTGTTGTGTTTCCCAAAAACATTACTTGACTTTCTCAACAGCTCTCCAGCAACCAGATTATATAGCATTTGGCCCATGCTTGACCAACAATCATCAGAACTGGATACTGTGTTGCTTCAATATATTCTTCAATCAACCAAGGCTATACCAGCTAAGGTTGAAGAAGATGTACGAGTTGTCTTTATATCCAATCAATGCCTGGACATGCTATATACCATGCCTACTCTGGTTGAAAAACGAGTTAACTCTCCTGAGGTTCAATTCTGGACATATGGTTATTCTCCTATTACTTCTAACAAGAGGTGGATAGTTCAGGAGATCTACCCATTAGGTATGAACAGATTACTGGATATCATTTTCTATTATATCTGACCATATTTGTCAATTAGGGGGCATTGTAACTTTTACTACAGCTGCACTCATGGAAGATTTGGTTGGTTGCTACCAATTTATATCCCAGGTCATAGAGCACCCACTTTGGGACTGTTATCTTCTTCCTGAAGTCCTAGCTGCTAGTCACTTGTTATACAATGATAAGAACCTGGCCTCTTCTGGGTAAGCTCAAACCATCATACTTGAATAGCCTTTTTTCATTTGCATATCTTGTGGCAGACCACACCATGACCCCATCTTAGACTCTATTAGTCATGGATCAGTTTCTGTGATGAGAATGCCTGAAAAGAGTCCATCTAATGAAGCAACTTGGCTGTCACAAGTTTTCCATTCTCCTTGTACCAATGGAGATGAACTTTTGGAAGCAGGTCTTGGAACCCTTAGAAGCCAGTACATTACCTCAGGTGTGACAGCTGATCAGTTGATCACATTTACAAATAAGGAGATCACGAAGGATCTTTTAAGTGCCCAGATTCAACCAGAGCTCATGGCAAACTATAGGAGATTTGTGGTCATCAGAGCCGACTCTGAGGATGCTATACCAAATAAAGATGGGGTAAGTTTTTTTTAATCTTTCTCACAGTCTTCTATTAACTGTACCTCAGGCTGAATGGCTAACACTTTCACAGTTCAGCTTCAAAGATGACTACTTTCAGCCTTGATGTACTTGTACTGATCCAGTGGTTGTACGATCTTGGAGCTATGCAAGCCTCTGGTCGATTGAGGAGAAGTGTTGGAGCTAATACTTGCCATTACATATTCATGTGATTAGTGTCGCGCCAGTAGTTACTTGCACCGTTCCCTGACTTGCCGGAATAGCCCAAACTTTGGACTCGCCTCGTTCGCTCCCCCATGCCAGACCTCAACGCTTTGTTACTCGACCCCGCTTTCCATGATTACCTCGCAATAATTAAGGGCGCAAGGAATGGGTTCGTGTATGGCGTCAAGGTTAGGTTCCCCCATGCTCTAATCATGGCGATACTCTTCGGACGTGGAGAGTACGTACGTTCATGCATACCTACAATTATCCGCTAATTCTCTCGAGCTAGCTGGAAGGCACGGTGTCGTGTTATTTTCCAAGCAACGAAACAACATGCTTTCAATCTAGCAAAGTTCGTTTCACTGTACAAGTGTCTACTCTTGCTCCAGAGAAAAGTGAATGGTGGCAAGGAACGCAGCATGGATACGTTCATTGCTGGGTTGATTGGGGGATATGTCGTCTTCGGGGACAGAACTGCTGTGAACGAGCAGGTATGTTTCTTACTACAAGCTCTTGTTCTGTCGACATGATTTTTGTTTGGGCCAAAGATCGTACTCTACGTGGTCTCGAGGGTGATTGCCTCGTTTTTACCCCGCGCGGAGACACCTTATTCCAAAACGCCCTCGCTGGATGGATCCACCCTCGTTCGCCCTCTACCGCCCGACTCTCGACACTTTTCGGTATTCGCTGCATTGGCATGGGGCGCTGTGATGTGGTTGTTCAAGAATCGGGGCCAGAGCATTCAACCCGGCATGTTCAATTCTATGACCTATTTATACCGGGATTCGGAGGTTTGGAAAGATCTTAGGACGCTCTTATGGCATAACACGTAGTCTTACAAGGTATCTATTCCCCAATTCTAGGAACACAAACGCTAAGGAATCGTCTCCATCTAGGACATTACCCGTGCTGTCCCTTAGTTACCCTCATGCCATGGCACATAGTCGATGGTTCTCGGAATCCGACTGCACTTGTACTTGAATGGCTCGTGAGCAAGACTTCCTTTGTATTTGCGATCATTTTACCTCGAGCATTTCAATGGCTGCCAAACAAGCCTTGTGGCACGTTTTGCAATAGTCGAACTGTTCCAAGAGCACACTCATCCCGGCAACTAGGTCTGTGGCTTGTTGGATATGAGATCTCTTCCGCTTTGTAAACGTCATCAAACGTCCCACCTGCTTCGATTTGGATGGCCAACTTCATCCGAGCGTCATTCCACGCACGCATAGTATTTTCCCGGTGAGCGACACATACGCCGTATCCAAACGGAAAAATGTCTTCATGCAAAAGTATCGTCTTGAGTTGCTGGATTCTATGACCGTGCAATCGAACGAGATCGTGGTATGCAGAAATGGAAGGAATCAGTGCGATTTCATTTTTGGAGTATGTGGAGAGTGGTGGGTGGAGGAGGTATGCACTCGCTTCAGCCGCAACATCATCGAGACAGTTCCGCGTGGCAAATGCATAGGTCTCGAGGGGAAGAATGGGAGCATTGGCAAACAGGTGAGAGTGCAACGATCGTCTGAGAGGTTCTGAGAGGTCGTATTTATCAGCCAATCGAAGCATGTCAGGGAGCAAAGGAAACGGGATGAGGGCTCCTTGGTATAATGAGACCGGTTTTCCCATACGACGTGTTTGGTGAGCTGAAGGGGACAGAGAAGGTGGTGGTGGCGGGGAGTGCAAGAGCTTGAGCAAGAAGCGAAGTGTCACAGTGGACTCATCCAGTTCCAGGAGTTGGACGACATCTGTGCTGACGGGGTCAGCTTCTTGGTCACAGCACAAGAACATGTTTCCTGTAACACCGCATCTGAGTCAGTCCATATGGCCTATAGGAAGATAGAAAGCCCAAGGAGCGAACGGAAAACCTGGGATGTCTGGAGTGCAGCCCTGCGCACGTTGAATTCCTCCTGGTTACGAATAGACTTTACTCGAAAGTCCGGTGTCTGGGGTGGATAAAACTCAAAGTCGTCCATCAAGACTGGCGGGAATCGAGTGCGGCCGTGATCATGAACGATTCATCCTTTATTTATACATGCTACATGATCAACGTGCCTGAAAAAATACGCAAGGTTCAACGTAGGCACGACGTGGCCGAAGGAAACGTTGATTGATGACGAGTAGTAGACGGGTGTTTCCATGCATTGCAAAATACATCGTAGACCTAAATCACGTATGACACAGCGTGGGACGACGAAATGATGTGACGAGGTTAGGAGGGACAGCAACCTGGGAAATCGAAATCGAAAACCAAAGGGAGAGAAAGAAGAAGAAAGAAGAAGAAAGAAGAAAAAGAATGGGGTGCATGCCCAAAAGTGAATGGAGACATGAAGAGCAAAAGGTGACGGAGGTATCATCAGAGAGGTAAAGTGGGACTGCCAAAATCTAAACACCGGAAACCCTGAAGGACATCCATCACATCACGACACATTTCGGCTTCTTAGAGTCCTTGGACTGCTTATCACCTTGCTTGCCATTCGATCCACCGGCCTCCAGCCGCCTCGTTTGTCGTAGCGCACGAACGAGATTCGTAAAGAGTAGCTCGACGTTGTAGGCAGTTCTGGCGGACGTCTCCATGAATTCACATCCAAATGTTCGTGCAAGCGCGATGCCCTCCTCGCGCGATACCTCACGCTCGTAGGTCTTGTCGCACTTGTTGCCGACCAACATGAAGATTGGTTTTGAACGCTTCACTTTGAGCATTGACTGTCGAAAGACTTCGAGTCGTTCGAATGTCGAGCGCGAAGCGATCGAGTACACGAGTATGAACCCTTGGCCCTCGCTATGAGAGCTCAGCAGCTGTCGGGAAAGGGCAATGTGAAATACTAACCGTACCCATTGGTCTCTAAGGGTGGCGTACTCCTCTGACGGGTTGATGAGATCAAATATTTTGAGCGTCAAGTGGCGGCCCACCTTGACCGGCAGTGTCAATGACTTCTACAAAGCACATCTTGTTATCTACAATAAGCTGTTTCCTGTACGCATCTTCTATCGTCGGGTCATACGTCTTAATGAGAGAAGAATTAATGATAATGGGGGAAGTGGGCAAATGGTTCAAACCTCTGGTTGAAGAGTGAGCAAAGGGGTTAGGATAAGATCAATCGAGTCGAACTCACCGACGAAACAATTTAGGGTGAACTGAAAAGGACCGATCAGCAGGTGTGATGGGATATGAGAGGGTGGCATACTTGAACGGCTAATGCGGTTTTGCCGACACCACCATCACCCAAGACGGCTACTCGCCAACTGTCCATAGCTTGTCGACAGAAAAAGACCTCGGGTTGAGAAAAAAAGATAAGTAAGATTGAGAAGATGGGGTGTGGGAAGGTTGAGTTCTGCGGTGGGTGTTAGCGTCGAGGTAGGATTGGGTTAGGATGATGGTGCGGACCTTGGAGTGCTCAGAGGGGGAGAGGGGGAAAGAAAGGGGATAAAAGGAAGTGAATATGTCGTGCAAAATCGTGCAAAGTCGTAAAAATGAAGGCACGAGGAACGGCCCAGTACAGAGCAAGAAAATGTAGTGAGGACGGAAGACGGCGTTGATGAAGAATGACTTGGTGCTCCTTTGAAGCGTCTTATTTCTTTCTATTCTCCCCCGTTTGCTGATGGGATGAGCTCAAAATCATCTCATCTCTCCTTTTTGTCACAATCCATTCCATATATGGTAATTTTTTGACATTCAATTCCCTCACAAACCTCCTCGACCTGCGTCGTTCATATACGTTTATCATCGTGTTCTCTCCGCAGACAGTCGTTACATCAAAGGTTGGGCTGTTTCACTCGTCGTTCCTGCTTTATCACTTGTGATGTTCCGTTCTTTGGCGTCACTAACCCTCTTTTGAATCTTACACGCGTACGCGCTTGTTTCCGGCTCTCCACCGGTAGCTTCCTGGCTATCTTGTGAGCATGCGCTCATCCATACGTAAAACCATCACATCCCTCGACTCGGTGGTCGGATCAGATCCATTAAATGTGCGAGCGTGGAATATACATGTCGATGCGCAGTGGTGTCCTTGAGGGTGGATCCGTTGCCGTCTACCCATGAGACAAGGCTTGCCTTGCCGATCAAGGGGAATGATACAACAATAAGAAGTTCGACGTCGCAAACGTCGCTTGTGTACATCCTCAGAGCTTATTGCCACCGGAACAGAGGGTAAAAAAAAAAAAAAGAATAACATCTAGACTTGGATGAACAAGTCTAGTCCCGTATTCGGCCGCATGTCAGGAGAGAAAAGATTGGGTGAGGCAGCCGAGTGATTAATACGAGTTTTGCCTGGTTGGTGTGAGATCTGTTGACGAGAAAAGTTGGCAAAGTTAAGTTCAAAACACGCCTTTGCCTCGTTTTCGGTTGCTGAATGGAACCGAGGTCTACCTTCAATTGATGGGATTCGACCATGGTCAATATCATCAATCGTGATTATTATACGAGGGTGAAAAGTGTTGTCATCGATACCACTGCGTGTGGTGAGTGATGAACTCGACAGCGACAGTATTTGTAGGCCATATATTCGAGCAGTACCAGGACAGCGGCGCTGGTGTTCTTGCTATCATCACATCGTCTCATTGCTAATAACCAGCACAGCAATGTTTAGGTGTTTTAGGTGATTGGTGGGTTGACATTGGCAGGCTCTACTAATAGTAATTGACTAGTACTAGGCACGTGGGTTATGTCTATCTGGGTTGGCATAGAGGACACAGGATGGCATAGATGGTTGGAAAGATGTTTGACGTGGTGCCATAGCGGAACAAGTGTACCACAGCAGTATGCCAACGAAACAGTGGGGAATTGCAATAAACATCGAATAAGGCAAGTGGTGCACAAAGCGCCTGTGGTCATTGCCGCGCGGGTACGTCCTCCCAAGCATGCTCATATGAGAGTATTCAGTCTTGCCGACTGAGCTCTTCTTGGGTGAGATCAAGGATAAAAGTGGTCTTGAAGTTCTGGGGAGGTTCAATGAGTTTGACGGGCTTCAGGGTGGCGCCTTGAGACAAAGAGGCGAAGGGACGGATGGGACGAGAGGGCGCAAAGTGGGGGTTGCGACGTGCAAGTGGTCTGGCCGAAGCAGATGCGGGGCTGTGGGAAGGTCCAGCGAGGGGTGAGGGGATGTACTGGGGGGTAGCAAGCTGGGGCCGCATGAGGGTTGCTGCAAAGCGGTGAGGAGAAGAAAACGGAAGAAGAGGAGGAGAAACAGACCCATGTTGAACAAGGAGCGTGAATGACAGCGAGTCGCAGACTGACCGCCGTTGGGTAGATTTATAGTGCGAATCCGCTGGGGGAGTATTATAACGAGAAACCTGATCGGGTTTACATACCGTTGGGGTTCGGCAGTGTCAGGTCAAAATATCCGCAAACAATGGCGACAAAACATATTAAATATACTGTTACTACTGTATTGGTACAGGTTCCATACGCATTACATCCCCTCCGACTACCACTCCATGTCATTGCTTATGCGCAGATAGATTGATACAAACTGGGGAACCTCTAGTCTCAAAAAATGCGTTAGTTGCAAATCTGAACAAAAAATTAATGGAGAAAAGAAAGATAAATGAGAGAAATGAATGGATGAATTGCAAGTCCTGATTAAGTGACGCTCTTGTGGGGATGTGAAAGATATCATCAATGGATGTACAATTCGGGCAATGCTCGGTGTCAGGTCACAAAGCCCCTGTTTCGCCATGCATTACAATCGGCGGTTGACCGAGACGTATACCCAATTAGGGTGGTTGTTTCAATGCGTTATGAATGAAGATGTGAGATCGAGGTGAAAGCTTGAGTATGAGCGGTATTGAGTTGTCCCCCACTCCGGCAGTGGGGTGATGGTGGTCGTGCCATATAGACAGCCCGCGTGTCTGCGCGCAAGGGGCTTATTGAACGTCGACGAGGAGATTGCGCTCGAGAATATATTTTCCCTCTTTGTATTTCTGGGAAGATTCATATGCTCGATCCTGTAGCAGCCGTGAGAAGGTTCATGATAGCGACAGGTGGATACACACGTATTTCCATCCTAGGACTGTGGCACACTTGACGCAGTAAATGTCCCGGACGGTGTGATTGCCTGTTGTCATTTGGCGGTCATTTGGTTCGCCTTCGACGACATTGACG